>WSYH01003660.1:0-40619 GCA_036426205.1 Ascaphus truei
CCCCAGTGTCTCTCTCTCACCTTCCCCCGTGTCTCCCCCCTCCCCCCAATGTCTCCCACCTCTCCATGTCTCTCCCAGTCCCCGCAATGTCTCCCACCTCTCCATGTCTCTCTCTCCCCCTCCCCACAATAGGTCTCCCACCTCTCCATGTCTCTCTTTGTCACACACTCAAGTCCAAGCCTGTGCAACATGAGCTGTGCAGCACAGCGCCACCTAACGGCTGCAGGAGAAATTGCAGCTACAAACTGCTTTTCTCTTTGCAAAATCGCCTGCACCCCCCCTAAACAAACAATCTTGCGCCCTCCCCCGTTTGCACACCTCTGGGGTACGGTGAAGAGCTGCGCGGCTGCTCAGAAAGCCCACAGCCCCGGCTGCTCAGGAAGCCACCAGCGAGTTGGGGTGCAGCCGAGCCTGGGAAGAACACGGCACTCCAGTGGTCTTGGCAGAAACTGTTTTAGTGCAAAAGTATTAACATTTTGGTCCTGAGAAGCACTGCCGTTTCTCCCCACCATTCGCTATACACCAAACATCTCGCACACCTACTGGCGCCAGAAACCCCCATAATCACATCTCCACAGCCCCCCATAGCAGCACGTCTCCGGCTATACTCTGGGAACAGGATACATCAGCATTGCGTAAGAAAAAGGCCTCGGGAGCCGTTGGATTATATATTAGTGCTGCACATTAAGAACATTTAGTTTGCGTACAATATTCCTGCTAAACCTCGATGTCCCCTCCAGTTTTAATCAAAAGCCAGACACTCTGAGAGTCTGTGCTAAATAAAGCAGGCCAACGTTCTCTCATATTCCTTTATTCAATACTCCTCGAAATATTTCATTCGGAATAAGGGTATTTTTGTTTGTTTTTAGAGGCAATCCAAGCCGTTTTTTTTTTTTTTTTAATACAGGATTGAAGCAGGGGGTCTCTGGAGCCGAACCCCGTTAATTTCAGTTCCTGGGGACCCCCTGCTTCCGGAGGTACTTACCTCTGTAGTGGGTCCCGGTAACCACTCAAGGGTTCGCATAATGGCTGCTTTTCAAAGCTCCCAGGCCCTGCGAACCAATAGGAAGCTGTGACCTCATCCAGTGCGGCTTCCTACGGGCCCATGTGACCGGGGGCTTTAAAGTGCAGAGAGATACCGGCACCTCCTTCGGAGGTAAGTATCTCTGGAAGCAGGGGGCCCCGAAGCTGAAATGAATGGGGTTCCGCTCCAGAGACCCCCTGCTTCCACCCTATGTTAAAGAAATGAAAAAACGGCTTGGATTGCTTCTTTAGGACAAGGAAAAGCAACACAAATGGGGATGTACCTTGTATCTAACAAGCCCCCCACAACATCAGATAAGTACCATTTCCTTTGCACACAGAAATACATCGCAGCACTTATATTTTGCTTTGTAGGGAAAGGATTAAATCACTGGCATGTTCTTTACTTCACTATCCTAAAAAGGGGGAGCTCACGCCCCGCTTTCTCTCGGCGGGGGGCGAGTGAAATGAGACGGGAGCAAGTAGCAAGAAGGAAACGAGCGAGCCGGGACGTTTTAGCACTTCCATCACTTCTTGTGACATGTCTGCAAATCATGTTCCTTCTGTAATTCCCGGGCAGAGCAGATGGTGGAAGCTTCATTTCAATTGATGTGTCTATTAAAGAAACCTGCACGTTGGCGCGATTGTTTGTTAGAACCAGGGAGACATTTGTCTGGCGAATACCGAGCTTATCAAGCACGGGATATTTATTTATTTTTGATCAACGTGCCAGGTTTACACTGAAGGGGACAGGACTGGATGTTGTACTCGAATAAGGGTCGGTGAGGCTGGAGCGTCAGTTAGTGCCCATCTTGAAGGGGGCATTTGGTTGCTTTGACAAAGGTGGCACATCCACTGGTATGAGCATGTCAATGCTGTAATATATGCATTAGGGATATTGCACTTATAAGGGGAAAAGCTAGGCCAGGGGTAGCCAACTCCAGTCCTCAAGGGCCATCAACAGGTCAGGTTTTCAGGATATCCCGCTTCAACATAGGTGGCTCAGTCGTTGACTGGCCAACTCCAGTCTTCGACTGAGCCGCCTATGCTGAAGCAGGGATATCCTGAAAACATGACCTGTTGATGGCCCTTGAGGACTGGAGTTGGCTTCCCCTGGCCTAGAACCTACCACTCTAGATTACTATTATTCCCTTCTAAAGGTAGTGTACGAGTAAGACGAGAAGAAGCGGTGTTAGATGATCTGCTTGTACAGCTGGAGGCCCGAGAGGACTAGCAGTTGGTACATGACACACAGGTATACTGGGTTTCTCACGAAGGTGTGGAATACCTGCGTACATTGTAACTGTATATTTTAATACAGTGATCCCAACAATCCAGCACCAACAATTGTCCCTTAGGTGTAACGGACACCCCTACTGGACACGTCAGGCCCTCCCTGATTAAGACACTATAGCCACCTCCTTTAGGAAAATGAAGGATTTCCTTCCGGCCACTGTCAGCGACTATCAGATCTCCTCGGGACCCTACACACATCCCCGCAATGCATCGGAAGTCCTCGTTCTCGGAGAAGAAGTGGCTGATCTGGCGCCCCAGCTGGCCGTCGGCTCCCACAGAGCCGATGGAGAATCCACCCTCCAGATGATGCTCGTACTGACGGTTTTCCAGGTTCAGTCCTAGTCCCTGGGTGAAGTATACTGTCCCTTCCTGGTCACAGGTGACAAACTTTGGGCGCACTGCGCTGCAGAGACGGCTGAACTTGACAACTCCTAAGCTGCGGTCTACGGTCAGGCACCACAGCTTCCCCCCTTCCACATCGGTTACTACAAACTGACCCGAAGGCATGGCCGCAATCCCCCAGGGCTTGCTGAGCTGGCTTCTGTGGCAAGCAATACAGTGGCCCTCCATGGTATACACCTTCACCGAGTTATCGTAATTGTCCGTCACACCTATCAGCCCATGGCAGTTCATGGTGACTGAAAGTGGAATTAAATTTGGCAGATCCGCCCCAAGGAAGCTAAGCACAAAGGTGTCAATGCCAGTAGGGCTCCGTCTGATGTCTCTCAAGAAGCCCTTCCTGTTAAAGACCTGGATCCTGAAGTTGCCTCTGTCAGCCACGAGCACTTCCCCAAGTGCAGTGACGTGCAGGCTGACTGGGAGGTTGAACATACCCGGCATGGCGCCCTTGGAGCCCATCTTCCTCAAGAATTGACACTGCTGCAAGTTGGAAGCTGGCTCAGGCAGCTTGGCAAGGGGAGGCGAGGGGCATGAGGGGACACAAGTAACCTCCTCTGGCTGCGTTTCTATGTCATTACATGTAACCAGCGGAAAGGCGGACGCTTCAGGGAGAGGTTCCTGTACATTCACCAGATACGGCTTCTTGACCACTTGACCCACTTGCACGGGCCCTGCAGGTCCCACTTTGAGGAACTCTACATCCTGCAGCGTGAGTTCTGGAGACAGATCGGCTACAAGTTCAGGTTCCTCGTCCTCCAAAGACTCTTCCATGAGGGCTGTATCTGGCTGCTTTATTTTTAGCAGGAGGTAGTCGCACCTGGATACCACTTGTACCTCAGTGATGTTCAGCAGGTAGGCTTGTTCATCCAGCACCTGGCTGTTTAGTTTTTCTACTTCAGATAGAGAGGACGTGAAGAACTTGCGTGTGCGTGCAAGTTCCTCTTGCACCCGATACTCTTCCTTGCTGTATTCTTGTAGGACCGATTTGTACTTGCATTTCATATGGGAAGAGAGGCCTTCCAAGGAGGCCTTTCTCTTCTGCAAGTCCTGCATTCGTTGTTTGAGACTTGCGAGCCTCCCCTCCAGCACTCGTCTGCGCTCTTCTGCAGCCTCCCGCAAGGAAACTACGAGGTGTCCTGCCTGGGTGTGGTCTGCTTCTCTGCAGACCTCGCATAGCACCACGGCACAGCTCTGACAGAAGTGCCGTGGGAGCCTGCGGCCGCACACCTTGCACATCAGCCCGGTAACCGCCTGGCCCAGCTCTGCCGTGTCAATGATCTTCAGTACAGTCAAATTGTCGGACAACTGAGTCAGATTGGCGATGCGGGTAACCCGGCTGCAGAAGGGGCAGCGCACGCCATTGATTGTGTTCGCCAAGAGCTTCTCAAGGCATAGCCTGCATATGGTGTGGCCACAGTGCAAAAGCTTGGGTCTCAGCTGCTCTTCTGTGTATGTCTCCATACATATGGGACACTCGAGCACCTCTCGCAGAGCGTCCACGTTCAGAGACTGGGCAGCAGCCATGGCTCCCTGTGGGGTAAAAGAAGAGGGTCATTTCATGGTCCAAACCAGAGAATGCCTAGTCCTCAATAAATATGTCCCAACCAACATGTTTTCACAGTTACATGCTTATATTACTGCACGTCCTGGTGTCGTGTATAATGAAGATCCGACCTCTGACACTGAAACTCAATTAACACTCATTTCGTGCATACCATTAATTTGAGCTAAATGTATTGCAGAAGGCTCATGTTGGTAGATTCACAAGATTAACCATTACTGGGCTGGGTATGACTATCAGAGCAGCGTGGATGTCTATTCCCTTCCCCGAATAGAAACTGTTTTGTTTTCGGACTTTGGGAGACACCTTGGCAGCTTTCTTTAAAAGAAAAACGATTAGAACGTAAAAAACCCCTCCTGGCCCGCTTCCCCGGAGGGATGCTGAGCTGGGAAGGGTGCTGAGCTGGGAGGGGTGCTGAGCTGGGAGGGGTGCTGAGCTGGGAGGGGTACTGAGCTGGGAGGGGTGCTGAGCTGGGAGGGATGCTGAGCTGGCAGCGGCAGTTTGTAACAGATTGATCACTCCACACACACACACAGAGGCAAACTGTATTAAGGAGACACGGTGGACGAGTCTGCCAGGGCCGCCAAATGTTTGCTAATCTCACACATGAACGCTTCCACCGCTAAGCAGCAACTCCGTGTGATAAGAGGGATTTACCTACATCATTTCCAAGTCAAAACCAGACAGGTCTATTGGCAGTGAAAGTAATTCTGTGAATGACAAAACGCGGCGGGGTGATTAGCCCGCGCGTGTTAATGCCACGTGAGCCCGGCAGCTGGAGAAACGCTAACTTGGAATTGTATCGGGTAGCTGTGCATCACTGAGCCAGGACCTGCTGTCTGTGCGGATTATTCTACGGAAACTGGAGTGCAGAATAAAGTGCCTCAGGGAGGCCGCGTGGGCGTGCAAAGGGGGGGAGAGGGGCCGCGTGGGCGTGCAAGGGGGGAGAGGGGGGGTGTGCGAGGCTGCGTGGGCGTGCGAGGTGGATTTCTGTAACTTAATATGAATTGTTGTTCAGCTCCTGCTGCGTTGCGGATCACACACTTAAATACAGAGTCCACCTGTAAACTGTACCATCAAATTATACAGATGCAGCGAGACAATCCCCAGCTCCTCGGAGTACCAAGCAAAAGCCCGCGGCGGCCAGGAAAGTGTCTGCCGCAGCGTTAATCCTTCGAGATCGCGACTACCGCACCGAATACACTAAGCTTTGCTACATCTGTATGCTAATAAACCATGTATTCTTAATTTGGGTTAGTGGATTAAGGTGGCAGACGTCTTGGATGTGTGATGCCACTTATGACCATGCGAGGCAGTAGTGCATTCATTGTGTCGCGCTCTAGCTTCGGCTTCTTGTGGCGAAGTACAAACTTCTCCATTCTACCAATCAGTCTCCTGAAGTTTCAGACGACAGCCAGAGAAGCAGAAGCCAGGACAACTAGCAAAGCGTTCAGCAGCATAAACAGCGGCACAAATCTAAGCCAACGGTTTCTGCGCCCTCAAGCTGAAAATGTGATCTCCGTATCACGCAGCGACATTTACATCACGCCAGCAGCTCGATGGTCGATTTATATTTAACATCTCTATGTGATCGTAGCTCACTTATCTATAATTAGGTTCTCGCGATCGCCGTTGCTCCGCTGAGACGCAGAAACCGTGAGAACGCCAGCACTCCTGAGGCCTTCCAAACGGGGAAAAGGCCTATTTGTAGTGGATCAGCATTTCGGCGTCCCTTGGGAGCAAAGGTCCCAACAGGCGCCCGAAACGTGTGTACAAACACACACAAACACACACACACACACACACAAAGTGCATGGAGCATCAGGGACACGAATGGAATAATCCCCAGCTACCCCTGATCTCTGCACCGAGAATAGTGAGAGCGCCGCCCCTGACCGCAGAGCTCACAGCTCCGAGTTACAACATTCGTTTCAAAAATAACACAGGACGTGCTCCGGGGAATAGCTTTGCCCTACGCTTCAGGGAACGTATAAAGAGATTCTCCCCTAATGTCAGGTACATCACAAGTATCACACACATTACTCAAGGTCCAGTTTGTAATTATGGATTATCTTGTCCGTAAACATGCTAGCATTAGTGATGACGTGTGGGTTTTTTTTCATACTGCTGTCGTTATTAGAGTATCAACGCTGTATCTGGTGTCAGGAGTATTGAGATTCATGTTATGGATTGGGGTATAAATGTACCCTGACTGTAAGGCTTATTTATACTATTGAGATACAGGCAGTCCTCGGTTATCCGACACAATGCGTTACTCAAAATGGCGTTGTAAAGCGAAACGTTGTAAAGCGAAACACATTTTCCCATAGGAACACTGTTTAAATGGAAGGTTCCGATCCTGAAGGCATTTTTAACACTAAAATACACCAAATATTTTACGCAGGCAATAAGATATGCAGCACACACATAAATTATATAGTGTATATACTGTATTATATATAATATAACATAATAAATAATATATTAAATTATATAGTATAATATTATATATATACGCTCTTACGACGCTTTGCCACGTTGTTTATGTGAATGTGTATATATATACACAACGTTGCAAAGCGTCGTAAGAGCGTTGGATAAGCCATTTTGGCGTTGTAAAAATGAACATAGGTATGCATTGCATAGCGTTGGATAAGCCATTCGTTGTAAAGCGAAGCGTTGTAAAATGAGGACTGCCTGTATGTGGTATTGAATAAGTGAAGTTAGTTTCAGTGAAATTAATTACCCAGTAGCATTAATTATATCAGTCCCGGCAAATAATTGCACGCAAAACAGTGAGCGTCGGTACTAATTACATCAAATAGCAGCCATGCCTTCAAAGTATCAACTATATCCATATGAAATCACTGATGTTACTATTATACTCACGGTTAGTACAGAATTAGCGCTATTCCTGGGGGTATGCCTGACAGTAAGTATTTGGAACCGGCCTGTGTATTGTGAGACACACGGTGTATATCGTTGTATTTAATATTAATGCGTTTTCCTCATTATGGCGATTATGGTAATGGACTAATGTTACTGCTGATACTGATATATATCATGTATGCAGATGTATTTATGCAGTTTGTGGTAATAGAGAAATATTGACATGATAGTATAATCTTTTGGGATTTGGACATTGGTGTATATTAATATTATAGCATTGTTACAATGATGACATTGGGCATTGTGGTGTTTAATATAGTGTTGGGACATTATTGGTATAATTTATTAATTTGAATATGAATGGTGCAGTACTGATATTGACGCATGCATATCAATATACTTGCTATAGTTATGTGCATTAATAACATTGGATGGTATTGGGGCATTATTTATATGGTATTAATGGCATTGAGATGTTAATGATGGTGTATTTATATTGGTAACGGTTTGGAGGCATGACTGGTATTTAATGTAATTAGTACTGTGACATTCATTGTATCAGGGTGTAATTATTTTGTGGTACTGAATTATTGGCACTGGGTTACATAGTTACATAGTAGATGAGGTTGAAAAAAAGACAGACGTCCGTCCATCAAGGGCAACCTATGCTAAATTTATAGAGATACTTTATCCTACAGTATATCTATACTTATTGATCTAGAGGAAGGCAAATGGGTCATTGGCATAATGCTAAAAGTAATAGAATTGTCATGGATACCGAGGTAGGGGTACATTTTCTAATATCAGAGTATTAATGATACTATAAAACAGGTGTGCTTATTGGTGTGGAGCATTGGGCACCTCAGGAGATGGGGGATCAGCACAAGGCACATTTTAATACTACAGAGACATGATTCATAATGATAGATACATACACACATACAGGAGGGTAATGGGACATTACTGCTATAGTGATGTCATGCTATTGGGAGGGTATTGATAATGTGGTATTAAATGTAGTTGAGGGTACTAGGACATTATTGATAATTTTGCAGTGTCCAATCGATAATTGATGGAATCTACACTTCAGTGATAATTTTGTGTTTAGTGATAACATTGGATTATTATTAATAGTGTGGTATTAAAATATTGATGGTATTTTTTCATACGGGTGTATCAATATATTGATGATATTGATAAAGGAATATTGATGGTATTATTGATAAAAGACCATTGATACATTGACAGTATTATTGCTAGAGTATTGACATATTGCAGGTGTTAATAAAGGATTATTAATATATTGCTGGTATTAATACTGACATGTAGCCGGTATTATTGATAAAGGATATTTACATTTAAATTGTATTATTGATAAAGGAGTACAGTAGCCCCGCTTTTCGGCGTTCCGCTCATAC
This sequence comes from Ascaphus truei, assembly GCA_036426205.1. NCBI lineage: Eukaryota > Metazoa > Chordata > Amphibia > Anura > Ascaphidae > Ascaphus > Ascaphus truei. The sequence goes on from WSYH01003660.1 coordinate 8,587, forward strand.
AGAAGTACCGAGAAGGGGGGCGCCATGTCTGCGCAGAACAGGGGCCCCCGTTCTGCGCATGCGCAGAACGGGGGGTGCCGAGGTTACACATGCGCAGAAGGGGGGATTGCAGGTCCGCGCATGCGCAGATGCTAAAAATCACCAGTTCCGCTTTTCGGCGGGGCCACAGAATGGAACCCGCCGTATTACACATGTAGTGTAATGTCACTGACACGTCATGTACGTTTTGACATGTAGATGGTATTATTGATACTATGGGTGTAATATTGATAAAGGCGTATTGCAGGAATAAGTGCTATGTAGATGGTATTATTGATACTATGGGTGTAATTTTGATAAAGGCGTATTGCAGGTATAAGTGCTATGTAGATGGTATTATTGATACTATGGTGGTATTATTGATAAAGGAGTATTGACATATCGATGGTATTATTAATAAAGGAGAACTGATATGTAGATGCTGTTTATTATAAAGGTGTATTGATATATTAATGCTATTATTGATATTCAGCTGGTATTGATAAATGACTATTGACATGTAGATGGTATTAATGATACTATGGCGGTATTATTGATAAAGGAGTATTGCAGGTACAGGTGATATGTAGATGGTATTATTAATACTACAGAGGTATTGCAGATACAGGGGGTAATAGTGATGCTATAGTTACTGCAGGCACAGGGGCAGTATTAATGCTGTGGAGGTATTGCAAGTGCAGGGGGCGGTATTGGTGCTGGGAAAGTATTGCAGGTGCAGGGGGTGGTACTGATGCATGGGAGGTATTTCAGGGCAGGGAGGGGTTGGTATTGATGCTGGGAATGTGTTGCAGGTACACAGGGTTGTATTGATGCTGCAGAGGTATTGCAGGTGCATGGGGTGGTATTGATGCTGGGTTTGTTATTGCAGGTGCAGCGGGTAGTATTGATGCTGTGGTGGTATTACAGATGCAGGGGGTATTGATGCTGTGGTGGTATTGCATGGGGTAGTATTAATGCTGTGGTATTACAGGGGGCGGCATTGATGCTGGGGTGGTATTACAGGTGCAGGGAGTGGTATTGATGCTTGGGTGGGATTGCAGGTACAGGGGGTAGTATTGATGCTGGGGACATTGTGCAGGTGGTAGTATTGATGCTGTTGTTGCTCTGCAGGTACAGGTGGTAGTATTGATGCTGTAGTACTGCAGGTGCAGGGGGTGGGATTGATGCTGGATAGTATTGATGATGCTGTAGTGGTGCAGGGGGTGGGATTGATGCTGGGGAGTATTGGTTGCTGTAGTACTGCAGGTGCAGGGGGTGGATTGATGCTGGGGAGTATTGATTGCTGTAGTACTTGCAGTGCAGGGGCTGATGTCGTGTTAGTATTGATGCTGAGTATGCCAGTGCAGGGGGTGGGATTCTGTGCTGGGTGGGGATGATTGCTGCTGTAGTGTTGCAGGGGGTGGGATTGATGCTGGGTGGGATTGATGCTGCTGTAGTGGTGAGGGGGGGATGATGTTCTGGGGAGTATTGATGCTGTTTTGGTAGCGGTGCAGGGGTGGGGTAGATGGCTGGGGGGTATTGATGGCTGTAGTTACCTGCAGGTGCATGGGGGTGGGTTTGATGCTGGGAGATTGTGTGCTGTGATTGCAGTGCAGGGAGGGGATTGATGCTGGGAGTGAGTATTGATGCTGGAGACTGCAGGTGCGGCAGTGGGGGTGGGATGATGCTGGGGAGATTGATGGCTTGTAGTGGGTGCATGGGGGAATGAGCTCGTGGAGATGTGTATGTGGTGCAGGTGCAGGGGGTGGGATTGATGCTGGGGAGTATTGATGATGCTGTAGTACTGCAGGTGCAGGGGTGGGATGAGACTGGGAGTATGTGATGCTGCTGTAGTATTCCAGGTGCAGGTGGTGGGGATTGATTTGGGGAGTATTGATGGCTGTAGTACTTGCAGATGCTGGGGTTTGGGTGTATGCTTGGGGGAGTATTGATGCTGCTGGTAGTACTGCAGGTGCAGGGGTGGGATTAATGCTGGGGAGTATTGATGTTGCTGTAGTACTGCAGGTGCAGGGGGTGGTATTGATGCTGGGGAGTATTGATGCTGTCGTACTGCAGGTGCAGGGGGTGGTATTGATGCTGGGCAGCGTATTTGATCGCTTGTAACAGTTACGAAGGTTGCAGGGGACGGTATGTATTGATGCTGACAGGAGTAGTTGATGCTGCTGTAGACTGAGGTGCAGGCCGAACTATGGGATTGAGTGAGGGAGTATTGATGCTGTCAGAATGGCAGTAGAAGGGTCAGGATGGTATTGATGCTGGGGACGTATTGATGCTAGTGAGTACGGCAGGTGCATGGGATGGTGGATATTGCTGCTGAGGGAGTATTGAGCTGCCCTCGTAGTTACCTGCAGGTGCAGGGGGTCATATGGATTGATGCCTGGGGAGTATCTGATGCGGAGGTCCGGTAGTACTGTCAGGGTTGCAGGGGTCGCGGATGATGCTGGGCGGCCTGCAGTTATTTGCTGTTGCGTAGTATGCAGGGCTTGCAGGGGAGGATTGATGCTGGGGTTGTATTGATGTTGCCTGAGTTACTGCCATGGTGGCAGGGTGGTGGATTGATGCTGGGGAGTAGTAAGCCTATTAGCTGTAAGTACCTGCAGGTTGCAGCGGCGAACGGGGATTGATCGATGCTGGTGAGATGAGTTGCGTAGTACGTCCGCAAGGTTGCAGGGGGGTGGCTTTATACTTTTTGTGACTCGTTTTAGGCTGCGGAGTATTACGATGATGGTAGTACTGCAGGTGAAGGAGACGGTCGGGACTTGTTATTGCAGGGGAGTAGTTATGATGCGGTAGACTGCATGGTCCACATCCAGGCTACCTCACTCTTACCTGCAGACTGTTCCGGCGATCCGGAACTCAGACGCGTGGAAGACTTGCTTAGGTGGACGCTTTGACGGTCACTTACGACGAGGAGTGCAACATGCCTGGCTCGGTGTCCTTGTAGTTGTGGGTATCGTGGGGCCAGCCCCTTTCTGTACATCGTGTCCTTTGTGTACTCCGTAAGTCCCAGCTTTCCCTCACTTTACACGCTGTCCCATAGTACAGCTATACAGGAGTGTCTTATATACTCCCAGCTCCTCTACACACTCTGCATGTACACGCTATCCGGCGTTGGGCTCATAACTACTCCCAGCTCCCCAATACACACGCTGCAGCTGTAGCCTATACGAGTTTCTCTATATACTTTTTCCCAGCTCCTCCTACACACGCGGCACTGTAACGGGGAGCTGATACGGGAGTGTCTTATTATACTACGCCAGCTCCTCCTACACAGCTTGCAGTACCAGCTATACGGAGAGTGTCTCTATACTCCCAGCTCCCCTACCACATCGCTGCCACTGTACAAGCCCTAGTACGGAGTGTTCTCTATATACCTCCGAGCTCAGCGCGTCTGCAGCACCACGCCCTAGCTGCAACTGAATAAGCTCAGATAAGCGTAGAAGTGTACTCGTATATGAACTCCATTAGTGCAGCTCACCTACACGAGGCGCCTTGCCTGATGCAACGGCAGCCTGAATACGGAGTGTCTCTATATACTCCCGCTCCTCCTACACACGCTGCACTATACAGCTATACGGAGTGTCTCTATATACTCCCAGCTCCTCCTACACACGCTGCACTATACAGCTATACGGAGTGTCTATATACTCCCAGCTCCTCCTACACACGCTGCATTATACTGTTATTCTGAGAACCACTAGACTCCCTGATCCCCCGCATAAATGCTGCACTATACACTGTTACAGAGTATCTGTATATTCTAGATCCTACTATGCATGTTGCACTGTACAATAGTACTGAGTATCTCTACATTCCCAGATCCTCCCTATATATGCTGCACTATACAATGATTTGAGTAACTATGTATCCCCAGATCCCCCTATACATTCTGCACTATACATTGTTCCAGAGTATCTATACATTCCCAGATCCTCCCTATATATGCTGCACTATACAATAATAGAGAGTATCTATAAACACAAAATCCCCCTATACACAATGCTACACTATCAATAAGAAACTATATATCCCCAGATCTCCCTATACATGCAGCACTGTACAATGATAGAGAGTATCTCTATATACTCTCAGATCCCCCTATATATGCAGCACTATATAATGTTACAGAGTATCTATATACTCTCAGATCCCCCTATATATGCAGCACTAGAATATTACGGAATATCTCTACACTCCCAGATCCACCTATACATGCTGCACCATACAACTATGCTGAGTATCTATACTCCCTCAGATCCCCTATACATGGTGCACTATACAATGATACTGAATGTCTCTATATACTCCCTGATCCCCCTTTACATGCTGCACTACAGTGATGCTGAGTATCTCTATACTCCCCCTGATCCCTTTCTATACACACTGCACTATATAATGATCCTGAGTATATCTATATACAAACACTTGAACAAGTGACCACCAGGGGTCACTATAAGCCCTATAAATTGCACTCTAAAGTTACAGTATCAGTATTGGACACTGTTATAGGTGGACAATATGTAATTAGTAGGACCAAAGAAAGGGTCCACTGACCCTATGACAACAGACTCAAAAGCATAATTAAAACCAAAAATAACAACATTTTAATAAAACTATTTGTAGCAAAAAAACATATATAGTGAACATATAAACACAGGATATAAAATCCTCAGTGGGAGAGACGGTTGAATATGGGGATGAGCTGGTATATATATACCCACTGCTCATATAGGAACTAATGTCCTGTATGGATATAAGGTATACAGAGTAGAGTAACAATGAATTGTACAGAAACAAAAACTGTTAGTAGGACTAAGCACTAGAGAATAGCTGTTAATGAAGTCCTAATAATTACCCGACACAGCGCAACAATAGACACATACACATAAATCCCCACACGATAAAACAAAAAAACCAAAGCAGAGATACAGCACACACTTGTACTGACTACATGGATAATTACCACAAAGGGTAAGATTGTGTATATTGACACAATGTCGTGGAGGAGATTGTATTCCTCAATATACCGACATTGTGTCGTAAAGGATATATCAGAGGTACAGCTTGGCAAAATTGTTATATACTGCGCCTCATTCTCGTTGGTGGTATAACACGGAGGAAAAAGGGATATTTTGGCTGTGTCCGTCGTGCTGTACTACCTTATCTTCATATCCCATATACAAACCGTCTCTCCTGTGTGACGTCATGCGTCTGACTCACCGTAACCCCGACGTACGTTTCACGTGCTAGGTACGCTTCTTCTGGGAATGGGGGGGGGGGGGAAATCGGAGCTGTGAACAGTGTGGGGGGAGGTGGGTCGCAGCTCTCAACAACTGTGAAGAGGGGGGAAGGGATTTGAGAGGAGGATGGGGGGAGCCAGAACATTACATCACGGGCAACGCCGGTATATCAGCTAGTATATATATAACATGCCATTGTCAAGAAAGACCAAGAAGCAGCTATGCTCATCTTTGTCACAAACATATTGTGTCCTGTTTTTATGTGTGTGGGACGTAGTGACGATTGAGTGGCAATTCGGTCATCTGCTTGTTTGTGTGTGTGTTGGTGTCTGTGTCAGCCATGTGGCCACATCCTATGTCCTGAAGTTTCTATATAAAAAGACATATACATTGAACACAAAACAGTACAATGTTCTTAAACAGAATATACATTTTATTTAAAGTGGCAACGCGAAACTGTGTAAAAAATAAACAGTACAAACAATCCCCCCCCTACTTGTTCCCCCGATGGGTCCTTTGCCCTCCCCCCACCCCACACGCCGTTTGTCCCTCCCCACAGAGTCTGTTTGCCCTCCCTATCACCCCACAAAGCATCAGCCCGTTTGCCCACCCCCCCAAGCAGTCCGTTTGACCCCCCACCCCCACAGGCCTAGTTCGTTTGATGCCCACCCCACAGCAGTCGTTTGCCCCCCCACCCCACAGCAGCAGCAGCCGTTTGCCACCCCCCACCCCACAGCAGCAACAAAACACGCGACCGCTCCTCATCACACACACCCTCACTCACCCCCTCACTCACACCCTCCTACAACCACACACACACACAAACACACACACCACACAACTCAAGCATCCTCATAACACACACCACAAATCACAAATCTTCACAACACACACAACCCAAATCACTCACCCCCTCCACACACACCCCCAACTCACTCACCCTCCTCACATGCAACAACCAACTCCAATCAAGCACCACACCACCACCTGCCTCTCCCACATGTGGTATCGTACCGAACCAATTCTAGCACCCCCAAATATCTCGCAGCAAGGACGACACCAGCTCACACTTCATAATGTGACAAGTCCTCTTTTGCAAACGTCCCATCTCTTCTTCCCCAATAGCACCACAAACACTTACTACTCCTTACTTACCACACTCACCCTGACCTTCATGTTCCCCACGTACATTAAATTTAGACCAAGGTGGACATAACGTCCCAAAATTTCCTCAGAAAAGCCCAACCAAGATACCCCCATGCCCTTCTTCCATGCTTAAATCCATCTTATCTTCAACGCGCATCGTGTCCATCACCCATCTCCATATCCTCCCCCAACCACAGGGCGACGCCAGCTGCTTTCTCTACCTCCACCTTCATACACCCCCCCCCATAACACCGTATAAATGACTACTACCCACATATAATCCTCCATGCCCTTTAATAAGCCTTTCCATCCTGCACACGCACCAACGCCACAGATCCGCACTTCTTTTACATTATCCGGTATCTTCGCGTTATCATCTTTTTCTGCAGACACGTCCCCATCATTCTACCTAACCGATCCAAAAAGACAAAATCTCTTGCCTCCCCCTCGGGTTTCAAAACTACAGAAACCTCCCCAACAAAATGCTCCGCCCAGTCTACATACTACGCATCCTCCTTTCCCACGAAAAATCCACTCTCCTCACCCCACTCCCAATACCTAATGAGACCCCCCTACCCCTCTTGATTACAAAGTTGAAAGCCATCACTTCCCCTCTGCTTACGTTTTACTACAGACCTACACCCTCCTTTCCTTTTAGATCCACCGTACAGCCCTGCATTAATTCTTCTTTATCTTCGCGCCCACCCCCGCTAGTGCCACTATCCATGACTCAGACCGTATCTTCCCACTTCCCATCTCCCCCACTCTCACACCACCAGCTACCCATGCAGCTACCCACGCCCCCTCTACATCGACCAGCCTACAAACCAACCTGTTACATACCTACCTCCTAGTCAACATCCCACACTCTCCACTATCTATTTAATAAGACCAAAACGTCCACAAAGAGAGCACTCCTGTTGTCAGCCTTTATTGATCTCTCTCTTTGCCGCATCATAAAATCGACCCCATTACACCTCTCTACCCAAGCTTTAAAGATAGAATACAACAAAAACCATCCTAACATGCACACCCTACCTCATCACCCTCCTCACACCGAGAACAAAACAAAACAACTCGCTACCCCCATCACACATACACCCAACTCATCACCCTCTCACACGCTCACACCCATTTCCCAAGCGCGGCACACACAACTTGCTCACACGCCCTCACGACACACGCATCACCTCAGACCACACATCCAATCACTCACCCTCATCACACACACACCCAACTCACGTCACCCTCCTCACACGCACTCACCCAACTCACGGACCTCCTCCGTACACAACCCTCCCGCGCACACACTACCTCGACTGCCACCGCCTCAATCAGCTCTCACTCCCACCCAACCTCACTCACATGCACACACTCAACTCCCACCCCGATCCTCGCACACACCAGACGCACGATCACCCTCCTCACACACACCACACACACAACTCATATCGCCTCACACAACCCCAACTCACCCTCATTCAAAAACAAACACACTACCCACCACAACTCACTCACCCTCACCCCAACTCACACACCCTCCATGCACATGCACACACCCAACTCACTCTCCTAAACATGCACACCACCTACCTAACTCACCCTCATCACACGAGCACCAAACAAATCCGCTCACCTCACACATACAACCAACTCATCCCCCTCCTCACGCGCACACACCCACCTCACTCACCCTCAAAACGCACACCAAACCGGGCTCACCCTCCACACACGACACCCAAAATCCTGGCACCTGCACCCTCCTGCACACCCCACTTCATCACACGCTCACCTCAGACACACACCCAAATCACTCACTCCCCTCACAACACTCACCCAACCACGCCCGTCCGTCACACGCACTCACCCAAGCAACCACACTACCTCACTCACACACACACACCCAATACTACACCCTCGCTTACACACAACACACCACCGTCACCACAGTGCCACACACCCAACTCCACTCACCCTTAACACACACAACAAACCAACCTCAAAAGCCGAGCGCGCACCAAAACCAGGTGAGGCGCACCTGCCATCTACAGCAACAGATGAAGAGCGAAAGTCAGCAAACGAAAGCAAAAAGCCGCTAGAACAGAACCACTGCTACTCTCCTCACATGGCGGCGCACACACACAACTCACACTCCTCACGTGCAACAACACTCTTCCCACAGACTCACCGTTCACTCACACTCGTACCACAACTCAACTCAACCTCCTCACCACGCACACCACCCCACTCACACCCTATCCTCACACACGACACACCACTTACCACCCCAACTCAAAGGACAGTCTCCCTTCCCCCACTCATCACACACACACACACCCCACTTACCCTCCTCAACCCACTCCTACAATCTTTTTACATGCACTTCACCCTACTCACAGGCACACGCGCACACACAACTCACACTCCTCACGTGCGACACCCAACTTACTCACCGCTCTCACGCACACACCAACTCAATCACCCTCCTCACACGGACACACCCAACTCACTCACCCTCCACACACACACTATCCAAACTTCACTACACCTGCTTCACACGCATCAACACCACGTCACCATGCTCACACGCACCACCCAACCGACCTCCTCACACCTCAACTGCACCCTCCTTAACAACGCACTCACCCAACTCACTCACCCCACCTCACGCACACACACCCAACTCTATGTCACGCACACACCAAACTCCACCCTCCTCACACAACACACCCACTCATTCACCGCTCATCACCGCACACATCCACCTCCTCTCTCTCCTCCTCACATGCACTCAATTCTGCACAGGCACACACAGCACAAGTCACCCTTGCCCACAACGAACCCACCGAATTGTCATCCTCCTCACACGCATAAACCCAAAGCGTGTTGGGATCCTCACACGCAAGCACCCCTCCTCACACGCACACACACCAGCCACTACCCTCCTCCCCACACATTACAACCAAACTTCCACCCTCCTCACATGTACACGCTCCCCTCACAAACCCTTCTCGACACACACCCACCTCACAGGTACACACTCACCTCACTCATCCCACACACACACCCCACTTACCTTCCTCACCCACCTCACCTCAACACTTTTACACGACCTCACCCTACTCATTTGCACACCACCCACTCCTCACTCATCCCCCTCACCACACACCCAACTCACTCACCCTCCTCAGATACACACCCAACTCGCCACACTCAAACGCGCACAACCACTCGTCACCTCGTACACACACACACGCCCAACTCACTCAACCTACACACGCGCGCACACACACAACTTGCTCACCCTCCCTCACACACACCCAATCACTCACCCTCCTCACATTGCACACACCCACTCACTCACATCCTGCAACATGAACTTACCAACTCACTCCACCTTCCTCACACACACTCACCCAACTCAATCACCACTCCTCACATGCACGTCGCCACTCATCACCCTCATCACGCGCAACACACCCAACTCAATCACACTTTGTACAAGCAACTCACCTACTTACTCACTTGGCACACACCCCACTTCACCTCACACCACCCAATCAACTCACCCACCGCAACCACGCACTGCCGCAGCAACATCGCGTCACCCTCAACGCGCACACACAACTCGCTCACACCCTCGCACACACACACACCCAACTGCACTCAACCTACACACAAACTACGCGCGCGCACACACAAAACTTGCTCCCTCTTCACAAACAACCCAACTCACTTCACCCTCCTCACATGCACACACCCAACTCATCACCCCTCACATGAATTACCCAACTCATTCACCTTCCCACACACACTCACCCAACTCAATCACCCTCCTCCACGCACTTGCCCAACTCCAGCAACCCTCATCCGCGCCACACACCCAACTCACTCACCCTCATCACGCGCACACACCCAACTCAACCTCCTCGCACACACACCCAATCATCACTCTCATCACGCACCACCCACCCAACTCACTCAAACCCTCACACGCACACAACCCAGCTCACTCGCCACTACCAACATACACACCCACTTCACTCAACCTCCTTAACATGCACTCACCCAACTCACTATATCCTCCTCACAGCACACAACCCAACTCACTCTCCCTCCTCACACGCAACACACCCACCTCACTCACCATCAATCGAGCACACACCCAACTCACTCACCCTCCTCACATGCATTACACCCAACTCACTCACCCTCCTTACACGCACACACCAACTCACTCTCCCTCCTCAACACACACACCCAACTCACCTATCTCCTCACACACATCTCACTCTCCCTCCTCACACGCACGGCCAACCGCAAATCACCCTCCTCACACGTATCGCCCTGTTCACGCACTCCCACCACACTCTCCCTCTTCACTCGCACACATCCACCATACTCTCCCTCCTCCCTCGCACATACCTAAATCACTCACCCTCACACACCCAACTCACGCACCATCTTTCACGCGCACACCCAACACACTCCACCCACCTCACATGCACACACCAACTCACTCTCCCTCCTCCCACACACACACCAACTCATCATCCTCTCACACACCCAACTCACTCATCCTCCTCACACGCACACACCCATCTCACTCTCCCTCCTCACATGCACACACCCACCTCACTCACCCTCCTCCCAGGCACACACACACCTCACGCAAACACCCAACACACTCACCCTCCTCACACATACACACCCAACACACTCACCCTCCTTACACGCACACACCCAACTCGCTCACCCTCCTCGCACACACCCAACTCACTAGCACACACACCCAACTACTCACCCCCTCAACATGCACACCCAACTCACTCATCCTCCTCACTCGCACACACCCAACTCACTCACCCTCCTCACACGCACATATCCAACTCAATCACCCTCTTCACACGCACACACCACAGTCACCATGCTCACACGCACAACACCCAACTCGATAGCTCCTCACACCCACTTCACGCACCCTCCCCATATACGCCACACACCATCAGCACATCCTCACAAGCACACACCACACCACATCGCCTCCTCACACCTCACTCACCCTCCTTAAACGCACTCACCCAACTCACTCACCCCCCCTCACGCACACACACCCAAACTCATTCACGCAAACACCAAACTCACCCTCCCACACGCAAACACCCACTCATTCACCCTCCTCACAAGCACACATCCACCTCACTCTCTCCTCCTCACATGCACTCAATTTCTGCACAGGCACACACCACACAGTCACCCTTCCCACACGCACCCACCAAATTCATCCTCCTCACACGCGCACACCCAACGCCCTCACACGCACACACCAACCTCACTTCCCCTACCACCAAAGACCCCAAACTTACTCACCCTCTCACAGGTACACACTCACCTCACGCATCCCAAACACACCCCACTTACCCACCTCAGTCACACTGGTTACACGCTCTCACCTACTCACTGCACACACCCACCTCAGCAGTCCCAGCCCACACACACTACCCAACGCACGCACGCTCCCTCCTGCACATCACACCCAACCACTCACTCACCCTCCTCACATACACACCCAACTCACTCACCCTCAAACGCGCCACACACAAACTCGCTCACTCTCGTCACACACACCCAATCCACTCAACCTCCACACACGACGCGCGCGCACACACACAACTTGCTCACCCTCCTCACACACACCCAAACTCAATCACCCTCACATGCACACACCCAACTCACTCACCCTCCTCACATGAATTACCCAAGTCACTCACCTCCTCACACACACTCACACTCAACGCACTCGCCCAACTCACTCACCTCGTCACACTCATTCAGCTCCTCACACGCACACACCCAACTCACTCTCTCGCACACACACCCAACTCACTCACTCTCATCACGCACACACACCCATACTCCACTCACATCCTCACACGCACACACCCAGCTCACTCGCCCTCCTCACATACACACACCCACTTCAATCGCCCTCCTTACATGCATCACCCAACTCACTCACAACACCCAACTCACTCATCCTCCTCACACGCACACACCCAACTCCACTATCCTCCACAACACACACCCAACTCACTCTCCCTCCGTCACACACACACCCAACTCATCATCCTCCTCACACACCCAAACTCACTCTCCCTCCTCACATGCACACACCCACCTTATCACCCTCCTCCAAGGACAAAACACCCAACACACTCACCCTCCTCAACAATACACACCCAACACATCACCCTCCTTACACGCACCACACCCTCCTCGCACAACACCAACTCACTCGCACACACACCCACATCAATCACCCTCCTCACACGTATTGCCCTGTTCACACACAGTCCCACCACACTCTCCTCCTCACCACACACACCCAACTCATCACCCTCCTCATGCGCACTCACCCAACTCACTCACCCTCCTCACGCACACACCTAAAATCACTCACCACCTCACACGCACACACCCAACTCACTATCCCTCTCACACGCACACACCCAAAACACACACTCACCCTCCACATGCACCACCCTCCTCACTACCCTCGCACACGCACACATCACAGTCACCATGGCACTATCCGCTCACCCTCCTCACACCCACTCACTCCACCCTCCTCACATGCACCCACCACATTCGCCATTCTCACACGCACAACCGAACTCACCTCCTAACATGCACACAACCACCTCAGAGGCATAAAACCTGCCACACTCCTGCTCCTCAGCACAAACTCCCACTCTCCCTCCTCACACTCTCACACCCAACTCTCTCTCCCTCCACGCGTACAACCACCTCACTCACCCTCGTCACAGCGCACCTATACCCAAACTCACTCACCCTCAATCACGCGCACACACCCAACTTCTCCTCCTCGCACACACACCCAACTCACTCACCCTCATCATGCGCACCACCCAGACTCAACTCAATCTCTTCATATACACTCGCCCTCCTCACATACACACAAACCACTCACTCGCCCTCCTCAAATGCTCAAACCCATCACATCTCCCTCCTACACGCACACACCCAACTCACTCACACACCCAACTCACTCACACGCAACACCCCATCTCACTCTCCCTCCTCACACGCACACCCAACTCACTCTCCCTCCTCACACGCACAACCCAAACACACTCACCCTCCTCGCATGCACACTCCCAACTCGCTCACCCTCCACACACGCACACACCCAACTCACTCTCCCTCTCACACACACACCCATCACTCTCCTCACACAGCACACACCATCTCACATCTCAACTCCTCACACACACACCCAACACACTCACACCTCTTCGCAGCATACTCCCAACTCGCTCACCCTCCACACACGCACACACCCAACTCATCCTCACACACATACCCAACTCACTCATCCTCCTCACACGCACACACCCATCTCACTCTCCCTCCTCACAGCACACACCCAACTCACTCTCCCTCCTCACACGAACACACCCAATCACTCTCCCTCCTCACAACACACACCAACCTCAATCCCCCTGCTCACACTATCGCCCGTTCACGCACTCCCACCACACGCTCCTCCTCACTCGCACACACCTAAGTCACTCACCTCACACACCCAACTCACTCACCCTCAAACGCGCACACACACACAGTCACCCACCACACATGCACAATCCCACCTCACTCACCCTCCTCTCACACACACCCAACTCACCCTCCTACATGCACACACCCAACTCACTCATCCTCCTCACACCCACACCCAACTCACTCTCCCTCCTCAAACGCACCACCACCAACTCACCCTACTCACTTGCACACACCCACCTCACTCATCCCCCTCACACACACCCAACTCACTCACCCTCCTCGCATACACACCCAACTCGCTCACCCTCAAACGCGCACACACAACTCGCTCACCCTCGTCACACACACACACAACTCACCCTCCTCACATGCACACACCCACCTCAGAGGCATAAACCTGCCACACTCCTGCTCCTCACGCACAAACCTCCACACTCTCCCTCCTCACACTCTCACACCCAACTCAGTCATCCTCTTCACACGCACACACCCAACTTACTCTCCCTCCTCACACGCACACACCCAACTCTCTCTCCCTCCTCACACGCGCACAACCACCTCACTCACCCTCATCACGCGCACACACCCAACTCATTCACCCTCATCACGCGCACACACCCAACTCTCCCTCCTCGCACACACACACCCAACTCACTCACCCTCATCACACGCACACACCCAGCTCACTCACCCTCTTCACATACACTCTCCCTCCTCACACTCTCACACCCAACACACCCTCCTCACACGCACACACCCAACTCTCTCTCCCTCCTCACACGCACACACCCACCTCACTCACCCTCCTCACACGCACACACCCAACTCTCCGTCCTCACACGCACACACCCACCTCACTCACCCTCCACCCAGGCACACACCCACCTCACGCAAACACCCAACACACTCACCCTCCTCACACATACACACCCAACACACTGACCCTCCTTACACGCACACACCCAACGCGCTCACCCTCCTCGCACACACCCAACTCACTCGCACACACACCCTCCTCACACGTATTTGCCCTGTTCACACACAGTCCCACCACACTCTCCCTCCTCACACACACACCCAACTCACTCACCCTCCTCATGCGCACTCACCCTCCTCACACACACCCAACGCACTCACCCTCACGCACACACCTAACTCACTCACCCTCCTCACAAGCACACACCCAACTCACTCACCCTCCTCACACGCACATACCCAACTCACTCACACGCACATACCCAACTCACTCACACGCACACACCCAACTCACCAACACTCCTCACACACGCTCCCACCTCACTCACACACACACACCTCACTCGTCCTCCTCACTCGTCCTCCTCACACACACAAATCCCCCACAATTGCCCACCAACAGGTCAGGTTTTCAGTATTTCCCTCCAGCACAGGTGGCTCTATCAGTGGATACATGTGCTACAGGTTACCTACTGCTGGTAATTACTGTTAGATGTTTTTGGACTTTGCGCACAGCAGATCCTGTGTTATCTTTGTTCAGTGGTTGCCCAAAGAGGGATTTCCAGTATCATTTGTCTGTGGGGCCCTTCTAGGGACAATGCAGCTTGTCTGCTCTGATGTATTAGAAGCATTGGCAGGTGGTCGTTCTATGCAAATAACAACATGAAAAGCGTCGGTGTGGTGCGGCCACCTCGTGCCCTTCTAACATACCACCACAAGGTGGCAGCAGAGGATTACAAAGACGCCCTGGGAGCCATGCAATCTAATTGTAGATTTTCGGATAATTAGATGTGCAGGTAGAAGGTGACAGGGAGGCAGAATGTGGGAAGCCATCTTTTTAACCCATTAGCTGCACGATGGGTCAGAAATGATTTGTCAGTCAATGGTGTTAGGGACACAGGAGGCAGAAACCTGTGATTAATTTATCTGAAACGGAGGGTAATAGAGAAAGCGACGAAGCAATCATGGGAATGGCAGGATCTTCCTCCGCTGGCTGACAGAGACACAGAAAACCAATAAGCTGCAATAGTGCCAATCAGGGCACCTCACCTTGACTTGAATGTGAGTTTCCGAGCGGTAGTGTCTAGATCAGCACTATCATAGCTTAATGCACCTTAGGCCCAGAGTCACCGAGGCGTGGATGTTTAACACTAAATGCATACAGAATTATGTTCTTTCGCCGTACTCGTTGCCTGTGCCCCGGGGGTGTTTAGGAGTTTTGCCCCCTGCTTCAGCTGCGAGGGTGGACCACCGGCACTTTTGTTGATGGCTGATCCTCATTTCTCCCTCAACAGAAACCACCGAACTGGGCAGCAAGAAGGAGCTGAAGTCCATGCCGTTTATCACCTACCTGTCGGGGCTGTTGACAGCTCAGATGCTGTCGGACGACCAGCTCATCGTGGGGGTGGAGATACACTGCGAAGAGAAGGGGCGCTGCCCATCCAGCTGCCACTTGTGCCGCCGGGCTGGCAAGGAACAGGTCAGCCCCACGCCTGTGCTGCTGGAGATAACCCGGGTCACCCCGCTGTACAGCCTTCTCCAAGATAATGCTACACGAGAGGTGGGTACAGCCCAGTCACTTCCAACCCCTCAACATGACTTGGAGG
The DNA here is from genome assembly GCA_036426205.1 of Ascaphus truei. Classification (NCBI taxonomy): domain Eukaryota; kingdom Metazoa; phylum Chordata; class Amphibia; order Anura; family Ascaphidae; genus Ascaphus; species Ascaphus truei. The sequence goes on from WSYH01003660.1 coordinate 25,175, forward strand.
GTTTGCCCCATAGATCTTTGCAGCCTTCATCTTTCTATCCTCCTCCCTTGAATAAATCACAATTAGAGATGACTGGTGATCCCCTCCTTACACTTTTTTTTATACTTGTGTAATTGGGTTTTGTATTGAAAATATACAATGGTACAATATTTCGTGGGGTATTAATTATGTGAATTGAACCCAGGCCCACACATACAGTACCTGTGTCGCACACCTCCGTCTCCTCTCTCTCCCCATTTTTACCACATGGTCTCTGTTGTCCTTCATACTTTCTGTGTTTACCGGTCTTACCGGCCTACTCAGCATCACGCGGTCTCCAGCCGGTAGTGCTGAAGCCCCATCCTGGCAGGTGGTTGTGGGTGTCAGATGAGTGTCCATGGTGATTGGCTCTTCTAGTCTTGCAGGCCACAAGCTCGAGTAGTGTCAACACAATCCATGAGCTTGACAGTTCTCCATTTGCATCTGCGTGTGTTCACAACATCAAGGTCTCATTACAGTCTGGGGAGGCTGAGAACGCGATGTGCTCCGATGTATTGGTTCAGCTGGACAGTTCTGCCACATCCATTGCAGATGGCCCCTGCATTAGTGTGCTAAGAATCTATCCGTTTCTGTTAAAGCCCCCCTCCCCCCCAAAAAAACTTATTGTTAACCCATTCTTATCCCATTCTTATCATGCTGCTCATCTGAAACCCCTTCTAATATCTCACTTACATGGTGGTTTTAGTTGCATGAGTTGGTCAAAGTAGGATGGGCTTGTCCACTACGTTAAGGTCATCCCAGATCAGCCAGTCCTAGCTTTTAATGTCATTGTTATTTTCTGAGCCGGGTTCCTCCTGCTTCTCTCTTCACTTTTCCTGGAGGAAGACACTGCAACTTGCAAACTTAAATATCTTTTATACCTTTCCATTAGCAGATCACCTGGGGGTTGGTGGGCGGGGAGCTTAAACCATTCGACGGTCGACACCATCCTTCCAAAAATACAAATCTAGTTCCATGTGTTGGTTAGCTCATCCTGTAAGTACACCATGTACTCCAGGGTCTATATATCAACGCAGATAAAAGAAGTGTTTTGACACACTGCTCTGTTCCTTGCAGCAGATCTGCGGTATTTATGTATAATCTGTGTACCATGTAACTCCCCCCAACTCCTCCTACTGACTCTCCCCAAGGTGCATGCTGGGGCAGAGACGCAGAATGTGATACATCTCATTATAATCTGTGCACCGTGTAACTCCCCCTACTGCCTCTCCCAAGGTGCATGCTGGGGCAGAGACGCAGAATGTGATACATCTCATTATAATCTGTGCACCATGTAACTCCCCCCAACTCCTCCTACTGACTCTCCCCAAGGTGCAAGCTGGGGCAGAGACGCAGAATGTGATACATCTCATTATAATCTGTGCACCATGTAACTCCCCCCAACTCCTCCTACTGACTCTCCCCAAGGTGCAAGCTGCGGCAGAGACGCAGAATGTGATACATCTCATTATAATCTGTGTGACCATGTATACTCCCCCAACTCTCTCTAGACTACTCCCAAGGTGGCAATGCTGTGGCAGAGACGCAGAATCGGAAGCTAATTTGAACATCTCTATAATCTGGTTGCGACCCCGTTGTAACTCCCCCCAACTCATCCCTTACTGATCTCCCCAAGGTGCAAGCGGGACAGTAGCCAGCCAGATGTGTGATACACTCATACTAAATCTAGTGACGGCATGTAAACTCCTCCCCAACTCTCCCCTACTTGACTCTCTCCCAAGTAGGCCAAAACTGGGCAGAGACGGCAAGAATGTCGATCTGCAGGTCATTATATCTGTGACCATGTAACTCCCCCCCAACTCACCTCTACTGACTCTCCGCAAGGTCTGCAGCTGGGGCCAGGACAGTCAGAATCGTTGGTACATGCCATTATAATTCTCTTTTTCTGGTGACACCATGGTAACTCCACCCCATAACTCTTCCTACGACTTTCCCCAAGGTTGCAAGCTGGGACAGAGACGGCAGAAGTGATACAGCTCATTATAATCTGTGCACCATGTAAATCCACCATACTCTCTGTGACTCTCCAGCCAAGCGTGCCTAGTGGCGGACAGAGACGCAGAATGTGATTGAACATCTCATTATGAATTGTGCACCTGTCAACTCCCCCACTCCTCCAATACTGGACTTCACCAAGTGAAGCGGGGCTGAGGGAGAGCAATTTTAGAGAAAACTACTGGACCGATGTACACACTGTCGGGTGCAGGGTAGTACGGTAGCCCTGTATTGTATCCAAAATGGCCTGATGCACGACCCTGTATGGTACTGGTATCGCCGCCTAACACATGGAAGGAAGCTAATCGGTTTCCGTTAATAACATAAGGTTTAAGCTGGCTGTGCAGAATCCCATTTAATACTGTCTCGTGCATTTCAAACTTACCTAAAACCATCAGTAAAGCACAATATTGAATCATGTTTGCAGCTAAAAAGAACGCAATGACAAAGATGAAGGTGTGAAGCCGAATAGCGGTTTGTGAAGAATGTCTAATGAATGGAGGATGGGGATGGAACCACCTTTAGCAGACGTAATGAGGGACCAAACACAGTCCGAAGAATTCCAGATGCTTGGGATATATTCTGGGAAACCTCCAGGGTGGTGTAGGAAGGATTACTGCACCGACACACTTTATCGAGCAAATACCGTAGTGTACTGGCAAGATACCTGGAATGCGGCCGCTCCCAACCTCTGACAAGCCCCCGTTGCGTTTGCCTTCCAGCCTGGGTTCATGCCTGGCTGAAGGGCGGCGATCTGTTAATGATAATGAGTTAGGATAATAAGGCTGCAATGCTTCGCGTGGTCACCATGATGGCATCAAATTCATGATTGTAATGCAGCTATAGATTATATGTGTGCAGTATTGCAGCCACAGCGGGAAATAAAATGTTGTCAATCATGCCTGTGGGAAATAACCCAATGCACGCGGGAAGAAAACAGTCACAAACTCAATATACCGGTATACCCGAATTGTGGGACTAGCCGATGCTCGAATAAAAGTGTGTGCGCCAGTTGTAGTACGGTTCCGCACTGCGCCCCTTTTGTGGCAGTGACCATTGGTCTGACCCGTAGATATGCAGGTAAATGGCTGTAAAACAAGGCTGGGGCATCGTAACTCGTAGCGCGTCGAAAGCTGTCACACACACAATGAGAGGACATGGCGGGAAGCCCTAAGCCCTAGTGTTGCAGGGCCCACGAGAGGGGCAAGGCAGAGCTGTCTGCACCCTGCCCTTGCTATCAAGATCATGATGGCAGGGGTAGCGGTGGCGTGGCCACGTGTCCCACGTTTAGACTGCACTTGTGCTCAATCAGGGATATCCTGAAAAACTGACCTGTTGGTGAGGGGGGGGGGGGGGTGGGCTTGAGGACTGGAGTTGAACACCACGGTTTTAGAAGGTAATAAAATACCTCTATTCAGTGCTCAGCAGGTAGGGTTACCTCCTCCGGTATTAGGTTTTTGTAGGTATATAGAAGTGATCTCAATACAATTGCTCCATTCCATGGTAGGTTCTCTGTGGTCTTGGTGTTTTCTGTATGAACAGGGAGAGATACAGTAGCTGATCAGAGGAGGTTATCTAGTGTACTGAGTGCAGTTCTCTGCCAGTTCTGAGAAGATGGCAAGAGATACAGTGCGTTATCGAAGGAGGTTATCTTTCATTAGCTGCCGTTTCTGCAGGTCTGTCAGAAGGGCAGAGACATCCAGTTCTTATCAGAGTAGGGTTTATCTCATTTAGCTGGCCGTTCTCTGCCAGTCTGTAAAGGGACGCAGGATACAGTGCGTTACAAGAGGTGTATGCTCATTAGTGCCGGCCGTTATGCTGCATCGTGTAGAAGGGCAAGATACCAGTTGCGTGGTGTATCAGAGGATGTTATGTTCATTGAGCTGCCGTTCTCTGGGGGCTCAGTCTGTAGAAGTGCAGAGGATACAGTGCGTTATAAGAGAGATAGCGTGTTATCTAGTCATTCTCAGCCTGCCGTCGTTATCAGAGGAGGTTATCTCATTAGTCTTGCAGTGTCAGTAGGTATCAGAGGGAGGTTCTTCATTAGCTGCCGTTCTCGGCCCGTCTCGGTCGATAGGGCAGAGATACAGTGTAGGTTATCAGAGGAGGTTATTTCGTAGCTGCAGTTCTTCACAGCTCGTCTGTAGAAGGAAGGGCAGAGATAAAGTGTCGTTATTCCAGAGGGGGTTATCTCATTAGATCGCCGTTCTCTGCCAGTCTGTAGAAGGGCAGAGATACAGTGCGTTATAGAGAGGAGGTTGGGGTTATGCCTTGTGCCGTGTTGTCATCTGTTTAGAAGGGCAGAGATCAGGCGTATCAGAGGAGGTATCCATTAGTGCCGGTCTCTGCCAGAGCTGTAGAGGCAGAGAGACAGTGCGTTATTCGAGGCAGGATGCAGCCGTTATCAGAGATTCATTAGTGCCGCTGTTCTCTGGCCCAGTCTGTAGAAGGCAGAGATAGACAGTGAGTTATCAGAGAGGTTATCATTAGATGCCGGTCGTTATCAGAGGGAATATCATTAGTGCGGTTCTTATCAGAGGAGGTTCTGCATTAGCTGCCGTTCTTGCCGTCTGTAGAAGGGCAGAGATACAGTGCGTTATCAGAGGAGGTTATCTCATTAGCTGCCGTTCTCTGCCAGTCTGTAGAAGGGCAGAGATACAGTGCGTTATCAGAGGAGGTTATCTCTAGCTGCGGTTCTCTGCAGTCACTGTTAGAAGGGCAGAGATACAGTGCGTTATCAGAGGAGGTTATCTCATTAGCTGCCGTTCTCTGCCAGTCTGTAGAAGGGCAGAGATACAGTGCGTTATCAGAGGAGGTTATCTCATTAGCTGCCGTTCTCTCCAGTCTGTAGAAGGCAGAGATTACAGTGCGTTATCAGAGGAGGTTATCTCATAGCTGCGTTCTTCTTGCCAGTCTGTAGAAGGGCAGAGATAACAGTGTCGTTATCAGAGGGGTATCTCTCTTTAGCGCGGTTCTCATGCCCAGTCTGTAGAAGGGCAGAGATACAGTGCGTTATCAGAGGAGGTTATCTCATTAGCTGCCGTTCTCTGCCAGTCTGTAGAAGGGCAGAGATACAGTGCGTTATCAGAGGAGGTATCTATTGTACGACTGCGGTTCTCTGCGAGTCTGTAGAAGGGCAGAGATACAGTGCGTTATCAGAGGAGGTTATCTCATTAGCTGCCGTTCTCTGCCAGCGGTAGAAGGGCAGAGATACAGTGCGTTATCAGAGCAAGTTGCTGGCCTCTCTGGCTCACAAGGGGTTAAGTTAGGGGTGGACAATCCCAGTCTTCAAGGGCTATCAACAGGTCAGGTTTTCAGGAAATCCCTGCTTCAGCACAGATGGCTCAATCAGTGGCTCAGTCTTTGACTGCGCCACCTGTGCTGAAGCAGGGCTATCCTGAGAGCTTGACCTGTTGCTGGCCCTTGGGGACTGGAGTTGGCCGCCCCGGGGTTAAGTGTAAAGGTTAGGGAACACGTTTCATGGGCGAGTGCTTTCACTGCATTGTATGTTGCTAATTGGGACCCGTAACCCTGCGCTGACAGTTGGTATGGGACGGTGCTGGGAGATAGCGGCCCAGACCTCAGTACTCCGTGAGGAGCCCGGGCTCCTGGTTGTGACAGGACTAGCATTGCGAGCATGTGTGGACCCCCCCCCCCCCCCCGATCCGTGACCCGTTGCGTGGCTGCGACGTGTCACGAGGAACACATGCAATCCCTGAATCCTACTCTGGGACAGGAGAGAAGGGGCTGGCTGTGCGGGGGCAGCGCTGGGGTCCTGGCTGCGTCTCCAGTGAGTGGGGACTAAAGGGAGGGGTTCACATTAGTGTTGTTTATGGCAATGTGGTTGAGTCAACTCAGACTCCCAGCCACGCTCAGCATTTCCGCATGCACGGAAGCGTGTAAACACGGATTCCTCTGAGCTGCATGGCAGAGGGTAGAGTTAGACCCCAGCGCCTGGGAATGAGACCGCTGACAGCCAGTGGCATCAAGATGAGGTATTAACGAGGCTCATATGCCAGCCCACACATGGCACTCACATGTACCCTGAACATACTCAGGCTCGCATTACAGTAGCATAGAAACATGCCCGGGATACTGCTGCTCGTTCGCTTAGTGTGATTCCTGGTGCAGAGTGTAGCGTGCGACCCCAGGGGCTGAAAATGAGCTGTTCTCCCTTCCCCCCCCCCCTCCTCCTTCCCCAAGCTGACGTCAGTTTCCCTGCTCTTCCATAAACACGTCAGCAAGTTGACTGGAGGCTCCTCTCAGGGCCGAGTCCTCCGCTGGCCCGTGTAAATCTGGCTAATGAGAACGATCGGAGGATACGTTGATTCCCCTAACCTTGTTTAGGAGCCGCTGACACAAGGCAGACTCCAGACAGCTACCTGCACTGTCCAATTAACGGCAGAGAGGCAAGAACCAGCATCTAACAGCAAGCGCTAAGATTGAATTTGTGTAAAGGGCACGGGCTGTAATATGCCAGAACTCGGGCATACGTATGTCAAGCGGGAGTCTGCCCCTGCACGTAAGCGGAGCACTCACCCCCCATCCCCACACTAGCTAAGCAAGAGTTTGCTGGGGGTCCCCGGCTACCTGCAGGATCTAGGTATAAGAAGAATAAACAGTGACTTCATCCCGGACACTGCGACTGCCAGAAAGAAGTACCAGAAAGTGTCTCTGTGTCACACGTCTGAGGGTGCCCTGCTCCCCACCCGTACTGGGCCTCAACTGGTCACCAAGGACTCAGGGATCGATTCTTAGGACACGCTGGTTTTCCCAGTGTGTGGTTTCTCCCGTTCAGAGCACTCATTTGGATGCTTCAGGAGTTGGGTTACCAGCAGTTGCCACTCAAATGATGTGGTGGTAACACAACTTGTGAGGGCATTATGGCTATTGCAGTGACACTTAACATTATATTACAATAGCAGTTGAGACGTGTGCAAATGGTGTCATCACCGTTTCCTTTTATTTTTCTATGTACGGATGGAGCAGCGTTCCCGGGTAACAAGCTCTGCACTGTTCTCCTGTGAATGGTATCTCTGCTGCACAGTAACGGGGGCACAGCACTGAGGCTCAGAAAGGGAGATGTGTTATATCGTGTAAGAATATTCAGAGATGGAAAGTTTAAGTACGTTTAAGGAGAGATTGGTAGTTCAGGATCTTAAACTGACCGTGACATCATAGGGGTTATTAATTAACCCGATCAAATCCCGCATCTCACACTCCATTCTTCTCCTCACTTTTAAAGCTTTACACTCTTCTGCCCCTCCTTACATCTCAGCCCTAATTTCTCACTATGCACCATCCCGACTCTTGCGGTCTTCTCAAGGAGGTCTTCTTTCTACCCCCGTTGTATCTAAAGCCCTCTCCCGCCTTAAACCTTTCTCACTGACTGCCCCACACCTCTGAAATGCCCTTCTCCTCAATACCCGACTAGCACCCTCTCTATCCACCTTTAAGACCCACCTTAAGACACCCTTGCTTAAAGAAGCATATGAGTAGCACTGTGGATAATACGGGACACATGATACATAAAGCTTGTCCCCCTGCAGAAGCACTTACCAGAATTCCCTCCTGCTGTCTCTATACCTTCTCCTACCTACCAATTAGATTGTAAGCTCCTCGGGGCAGGGACTCCTCTTCCTTAATGTTACTCTTATGTCTAAAGCACTTATTCCCATGACCTGTTATTTATATTATGTGTTATTTATATGATTACAACATGTATTACTACTGTGAAGCGCTATGTATATTTATGGCGCTATATAAATAAAGACATACAATAGTGCCGATCAGGGCACTATTAAACGGAAACTCCTGTTGAAGTCCATGGGAGTTTCTGCGTGATACCCCCATGTCTGGAAAGTTAACCTCCCCACTAGGTCTTCATGTCACTACTTTCTGTCACTGGCATTGTGGTCTCCATGTTAAACAGTCCAGAGAAAGAGCGAGGCCCAAATGTGTAGGGTGAGACCGAGGCTACTAAACATGATATATGCGACGATAACGCAGCATGCTACTTGCGATGCAGGAATTTGTCTCATGTGACTGTGCCAGTATCAATGGGACACAACATGACATGCACACAGTGTCAGTCTATTGTTGATACATATTTATCACCATGATCTTCTCCATCACCATCCCCAGCCCGTGTCTCCCCACTGCTGCATGAAACCTCCCCAATGATCTCCCACGATTACCCCAGCCCGTGTCTCCCCACTGCTGCATGAAACCTCCCCAATGATCTCCCACGAGTACCCCAGCCGTGTCTCCCCACTGCTGCATGAAACCTCCCCAATGATCTTCCACGAGTACCCCAGCCCGTGTCTCCCCACTGCTGCATGAAACCTCCCCAATGATCTCCCACGAGTACCCCAGCCGTGTCTCCCCACTGCTGCATGAAACCTCCCCAATGATCTCCCACAAGTACTCCGTTGTTCTCGCTTACGGAAAGCCAGAACTGCTACAGGACCTCTGGGCTTCTGATCACAACGGCCTCCAGCAGTCGATTGTCAGCAGTGTCGGGACCGCACCTAGGGAGAGATCAGCCGAAATTGATGGACGTATGCCTCCATCCCCATGTCCCTGCCCCCCTCCCCTCATGCAGCAGGGTTATGTGTGTAGGGTCAGCTTTTTAAGTTGATTGGTCGGTCACTGACACTCTTTCTGAATTTCCTTTATTGCAGAGCCAGTACAACCAGCCACTGATGAGACCCATAAAGGTTGAAACATGTCTGTGAGTGGTTTGACTGGCTTTGCATCTAATCAATCCCAAGCTGTGAGAACAGCAGAGCTTTTGCTTATAAAATGGATTTAAGGCAAAAGATGACACAATGTTTGCCCATTTGCATGTCATTTCCCAGAATCCCTTGCCACAGTGGAAGCACTGTATGCTAGGTGATAATCGTGAAAGGCAGAGTTGCAGACCTGTCTAAGACAGGGGTGCGCAAACTTCCTGCGATGCGCCCCTGCTGCCTGCTCTCCCCCTGTGTGGCGCCCCCCCTTACCTCTAATACATCACGTGACCCACAGTGTCATTTGATGCCACGTCTCCATGGCAACAGGCGTCAATTGACGCCGTGGGGTCTTGTCACGTCACAAGACCCAGAAGCGTAATTTGACGCCACGTTGCCATGGAGACGCGGGGACTGAAGCCAGGTAAGTGAGCTGTGCCCCCCCCAAAAAAAGTATTGCGCCCCCCAGTTTGCGCACCCCTGGACTAAATGTGCTCACAAGTGATATTTTTATTTGCTATATGTGATACGCTGGAGGTTTTTCGTCACCTTTGTCACCCACCATAACTTATATAAAGTATGGTGTGTACGTGTGTACATATACATATATATTATATCAGAGATATATATATATAATTTTATATATTATATATATATATATATATATAATCATAATACTGAGTTAAGTTATGGTGAGTAAAAAAAGGTGAGTAAAAAAAAGTGACAAAAAACCCCACAGGAAAGCAAAATGCAAATATAACTGTATGCTCATCTGCAGTCTTAGGCAGGTCTGCAACCCCGCCTTTCCCCATTTCACCCGCATACAGCACTTCCACCTGCATTATATATATATATATATAGATATATATATATATATATAATATATATATATATATATATAACACACATACACAAACACGACACAACAACAGTATTAACACTGAGGTTGTGATGTATCCTTAGGTGCTGTATATGTGTTTATCTTTATTTACACAGCGCGTCACAGCAGTAATACACGGGACATAATAACATAGCACATAATGGGGATAAGCCCTTGGGACATAGTAGTAATATTAGGAAAAGGAGTACCTGTCCTTAAGAGCTTACAATCTAAATAGAGTGGGTGGCATGCTTTGATCCTGAAGGTCCCTTGTCTCTGTCCCCCAGGCCGTCCGCAGTGCGTTCCTGAGCTTGTACTGGTGCTCCGGGAAAGGAGAAGTCATCGAGGACTGGTGCCGGTGTGATTTAAGTGCCTTTGATGAGAATGGACTACCAAGCTGCAGCCCCCTCCCTCCACCCGTGTGAGTATCCGTCTGTCCCAAGGAAAGCCCCAAACCCTCGAGTGGTCTCTGACTCCCTGTTGTGTGGTTCCAGATTCCACCTCTGCCCCGGCATGGAACCCTCCAGCACGGTGGTGGCACTAGAGTGGCTTGATGTGCAGGCGGCGATTGGAACCAAAGTGTCCGACTACATCCTGCACCATAAGAAGGTGGATGAATACACCGACACGGAGCTGTACACAGGTGAGCTGGGCTCTACTCGTACCAGAGGTATCAGACAATGGGAGGTAGGTGTCCTAACAACTGATTACCTTTGTGGTGGAGTTCCAGACCATTTGCTATTATGGAATATGTGATGAAGACCAGTAGAGCGCTGGACTCATCTTACTACGGATGCATACGCTGGTCTATTTATGGTGTTACTGTGTTTGCTGTTACTTTTGTTAGTATTTTAAAGGAGCAATTCCCCTACATATACATAGTTACATAGTAGATGAGGTTGAAAAAAGACGTACGTCCATCAAGTTCAACCTATGCTAAATTTAGACAACAAATACTTTATCCTATATCTATACTTACTTATTGATTCAGAGGAAGGCAAACAAAAACCCCATTAAGGGGAAAAATTAATTCCTTCCTGACTCCAAGAATTGGCAATCGGATTAATCCCTGGATCAACATCCTTCCCATGTATACTTATTTGGTATATCTCTGTATACCTTTCCCATCTAAAAAGATGTCCAACCTTTTTTTGAATAAATCTATTGTATCTGCCATCACAGTCTCCATGGGTAATGAATTCCACATTTTAACTGCCCTTACTGTAAAGAACCCTTTCCTTTGTTGCTGGTGAAATCTCCTTTCCTCCAACCTTAAGGTATGGCCCGAGTCCTTTGTACTGCCCGTGGGATGAATAGTTCTTTTGAAAGCTCTTTGTACTGTCCCCGAATATATTTGTATATAGTTATCATATCCCCTCTTAGACGCCTCTTTTCTAATGTAAATAAATCTAATTTAGCTAGCCTATACTCAGTAGTTAGATTGTCCATCCCCTTTATACATTTGGTGGCTCTTCTCTGCACTCTCTCTAGTTCCATAATGCCTTTTCTTAGGATTGGTGCCCAAAATTGTACTCCATATTCAAGGTGTGGTCTTACTAATGCTATGTAAAGGGGCATAATTATGTTTTCTTCCCTTCCATCCATTACCGTTTGATGCAAGATAAGATCTTGTTTGCCTTTGCAGCTACTGCATGACATTGGGCACTATTGCTAAGCCTGCTGTCTACAAGCACTCCTAAATCCTTCTCCATCAAGGATTCCCCCAATATATCTGCATTTAATTTGTAAGTCGCCTTTTTATTCTTGCATCCCGAATGCATAACCTTACATTTATCTGTATAAACCTCATCTGCCATTTACCTGCCCACGTTTCCAGTCTCTCCAAGTCCTTCTGAAGAGAAATTACATCCTGCTCTGATTCTATTACCTTACAACCAGGGTGGGCAACCCTTTCGCCATTCGCCACTTGTGGCGAATTGGGAGTCAAAGTTTGGCGAATTGAGTAACCACAATATAAGGGCCGCCGGGACTCCTGCACTCACTGTGCGGCCCAATTTTTTTTTCCTTGGAGCAGTTCGGCCCTTCTCGCTTTACGAGTTGTGCAGGCCTGCCTTACTTGGTAGGGAAGGAGCACGCTCCGGCTGTGTGGCACGCTCCCCTTCCTCCCAGCCCGCTTCAGTGGTGTGACGCGCTACCTCCCCTCCAGCACCAGAAGTTGATGCGCTGACACGCTCCTCCCCATCCGCTCCCTCCCCTGGCCAGGCCCGCCACCACCGCTTCCTTCCCTTTCTTTCTCAGCCGCCGCGATCTGGTTAGGAGACGGGGCTGATGCGGGGGACGGGGGCTGATGCCTGATGCGGGGGACGGGGGCTGATGCCTGATACGGGGGCGACGGGGCTGATGCCTGATACGGGGGCGATGGGGGCTGATGCCTGGGACGGGGGGGAAGGGGGCTGATGCCTGGGACGGGGGGTAGGGGGGCTGATGCCTGGGACGGGGGGAGGGGGGCTGATGCCTGGGATGGGGGGTAGGGGGGTTGATGCCTTATACGGGGGAGGGGAGCTGATGCCTGATACAGGGGACAGGGGCTGATGCCTGATACGGGGGTGGGGGCTGATAACGGGGGAGGGGTGGGGGCTGATGCCTGGGACGGGTGGTGTAGCAGGGCTGCTGCTGCCGATGATGAGGGGGCTGCGGGGTGATGAGAGGGGGCTGTGCTGGGGGGATGAGAGGGGGCTGCTGGGGGGAATGATGAAGGGTGCTGGGGCAAATGATGAAGGGTGTCTGGGGCAGATGATGAAGGGAGGCGGTGGCAGATGATGAAGGGTGCTGGGGCAGATGATGAATGGGGTGCTGGGGAGATGAGGGGGTTTACATGAGATGATGATGGGGGAAAGTGAGATGAGGGGAAGATGTGGTGGTGGCATAGGGGGTGAGAGGAGTGGGGGTGAGGGACTTGAGGGGGGTTATGGTCTGAGAATTTATAAACTTTTTCAAACCTTGGTTGGTTTTAAATTTCGCAGCGAAACACTAATATCTACTTTTGACATGTGTGGCTATTTCACTTCTAATTAATCGCCACCCCTGTGGCTACATTGAAAAATAGGTTGCCCACCCTGCCTTACACAACTTTATATCAGCACGCAAAGTGGAGACTTTGCTCTCATGCCACTCTAAAGGTCATTTTATAACAAGTTTAAAAAAAAAGCAGGGGTCCCCGTACCGATCCCTGAGGTTCTCCATCACGACTTTAGCCCAACGAAAAAGTTCCATTTATGACAACCCTCTGTGTTTCTGTGCCTTTAAACCAATTCCATCCAGGTGCACTATTGTTTACTGAGTCCAATTTTCTTTATTTTTCACGCAAACTACTTGTGTGAAAACCATATCAAAACCTTTTGCAAAATCATAGTAGACACATCAACTGCATTACCCTGTCTAAATTCCTACTACACCCTCAAAAGAAACTAACAATATGGTTACTTTGGCAGATCTATCCTCATACTCCATGGCGACTATTACTAATATTTTGTTTTCCATTAGGTATTCCGATATTATCCGTATTAACCTTCAAGTGTTTCCCCCACTTATAAAGTCGGCTTACGGTCTGTAATTTCCCAGTTGTGATCTTGCTCCCTTTTTAAATATAGGCAACCACACTCTGCTTTAAATACGCAATCTTGTGGTACTGAGCTGTGGAATGGAAATCCTTGAATATTTAAACTATAATGTTTGGTATATGACTTAACTCCTTGAGAACTCTTGGATGTTATGCGCATCGGGGCCCAGTGCCTTATTTACTTTACTTTTTCATGTGCTTATGACTTCTTCCAGTTCACCAATTGGTCATTAAATAGGAGTGTGGCTTCCCTCCTGCGGTGGGGCGCAATAACTATTGAACTTGACTTCTTCCCTGGTAAAACACAGAGGCAAAGACTTTGTTTACATACCTCAGCTTTTTCCTATCTCAATAATTTGCTACCCATCTCAACCTGAAAGGTCCTATATTTTCTTTTGTCTATTTTTTGGTTATTAGGTACTTAGACTTTTAGTGGTTGACCTTACTTTCTATTGAATCTTTTTATTCATTATCCATTTTTGCTAATTTGATTGCCATTTGCAAAGTTTTGTTACATTCCTTATCATTTCTGAGCGAGGTCTCCGTTCCCTTCTGTACTTACAAGAATCTAATAAACACCTTCCTCTTCCTCTTCTGTTTTTCCATTCCTCCCCTACACCTGTTTATTTAGACACATTGGTTTTGATTTATATTCTTTTATACTTATTACCCAAGGGTATACACTGATAGTGTGCTTTTCTAACAATTTTGAAAGACTGCCCTTGATCTCTACATTTTCCTGCAAAAACATCATCCCATTGGTATTCCTACAGATTGACCTCAGTTTTATAAATCGCTTTCATAAAGTTTAAGGTCTTTGGTTGAACCCAAGTAATCTGTTTTTTGATAATTTTATTTCATTAGCCAGTTATGGTCCTGTTACCCAAAGTTCCGGACTTAAATTTGTTATTACTGCTACATGTTTGATATGACCAAATCCAGAACTGCCCCCTCTCCTTGTTGGTTCCCTCAATAATTTGGTCTATATTGTCTTAGCACCCCCAAAAACGTTCCCTTTTGTTGTAACGCTAATTCTCATTCCCCAGTCTATGTCTGGATAATTAAATCCCACCATTAGCAAACCATGACCCAGTTTTGATGCCTTCTCTCATTTGCAAAGTATTTTAGCTTCCTCAATCTCACAGATATTGGTGGTTTATAAGCATATCCCACAACATTTTCTTTATACTTTTTACCTCCACCTGCTAATTTCTATCCACAAAGTCTCTACAATTTTCATCATTCCCTTCATAGACATCATCCCTTATAATAGGTTTTAGATCCGTTTAACATATAAACTACTCTCACCTCCCTTTTCTCTTCTACTTTACAAAGTGAACCAGGGAAGGGGAGACCCATCTGACCAAACAGCCCTACCCAGGAGGGGGAGAACCATCTAAACCAAACACGCCCTACCAGGGAAGGGGGAGAGCCCCCTGAACCAAACAGCCCTACCCAGGGAAGAGGGATAGCCCACCTGAACCAAACAGGCCCTACCCAGGAAGGGGGAGAGCCCATCTGAACCACACAGCGCTACCCAGGGAGGGGGGAGAACCATCTGACCAAACACCCTACCTAGAGGGGAGAGCCCCCTCTGAACCAAACAGCCCTACCACAGGGAAGGGGGAGAGCCCATCTGCTGACCACCCCCACCCAGGGAGGGGAGTGGAACCCATCTGAGCTGAACAGCCCTACTCAGGGAAGGGGGAGAGCCCACTTAGCTGTACACCTACCCGGGAATGGGGAGAGCCCATCGAGCTGTACAAGCCCTACCCGGGAAGGGGAGACCCCTCTGGCTGAACACCCTACCCAGGAGAAGGGGGAGAACCCCATCTGAGCTGAACAGCCCTACCAGGAAGGGGGAGAGCCCATCTGAGCTGTCAGCCCTACCCAGGGAAGGGGGAGAGCCTTTTGAGCTGTACACATCGCTACTGATGAGCTCCACGTCCCCTCCGTTCCCGATACGTACCTTTTAGTTGCCGGCGTTTTTTCCTTCCTTTTGAGAACATCAAAGTGGCCACCCAGTAACTTCGTTCCAACTGTCGAATAGGAGCCGCAATGTCATTAGGAGGGATGTACAGTATACAAGGGCGACTTCGTTCTAATATGTACAGTATAAGGGCCGTTACTCCGTTCTAGATCGTACATTATACAACGACTCCGTTCTATATGTACAGTATACAGGGCGACTACTCGGCTTTATATGTATACGGGTGATGG
>WSYH01003660.1:52260-63777 GCA_036426205.1 Ascaphus truei
CCTGGTGTATGCTCTCCGTTCTGCAGTGTGTGTGTGTGTGTGTGTGTGTCCTGGTGTATGCTCTCCGTTCTGCAGTGTGTGTCCTGGTGTATGCTCTCCTTTCTGCAGTGTGTGTGTGTCCTGGTGTACACTCTCCGTTCTGCAGTGTGTGTGTGTGTGTGTGTATGTGTGTCCTGGTGTACGCTCCCCGTTCTGCGCTGATGTGTGTCCTGCCCTACCTGGTGTATGCTCGGTGCCTCCACCCTTCTGCTTGGTGGCACATGTGTGTGTACTGTGTGTATGACTATCACGTTACAGGGGCAGGTGTGTGGTGATCATTTGGTCTGGTGTACGCTCTCTACGTCGCAGAATGTGTGTGTGGGCTGTGTGTCATGGGTGTATGCAGTACTAGTTCTGCCAGTGTGTGGTCGTCCTGAGAGTATGACTCTCTCTGCAGTTTGGGTGTCCTGTGGTGTGGTCCTCGGTGATTGCTACTCTGGTTCTGCCCCCAAGTGTGTGTGTGTCCTCGGGTATGAATGCTCTCCGTTCTGCAGTGTGTGTGTGTGTTGGCTTGAGTGTATGGCTATAATATCAAAAATAATAAGTAGCAGTTAAATGTATAGCGGCGCTAGTTTTACGCAGCGCTTTCAAAGCGACACTTTTACAGGCAACAGGTCCTGCCCGTGGATCATACAATTCGATGTTTTGTGCCTGGAACAGGGAGAAAGTGGACCTTGCCAGACCCGTAGCAGAGCAAGCGACACGGGAATTGAACCAGGTCTCCTGCACAATCTCAGGTGCCAGTCAGTGTCTACCTAACGAGCAACTCCTCTCCGTATCTGAAGGTTGTAGTGGTGTGTACTGGACGTATTGCCTCAGGTCCTGAGCTGTGTGTCGTGTGTACCTGGTGTTGATGCTCCTTGTCTGCATGATGGGTGGGCGTGGACGACAATGTGCCTGAACGATGCTCACCTCTGCAGTACTGGTGTGGTGTCTTGGTGTAGGGTATGCCTGTTCTCAGTCGTAGTGTGTGTGGGTGTCCTGGTGTATGCTGCTCCGTTATGCAGGCTGTGTGGTGTGACGGGTCTTGGTGTATGCCGGTCTCTGGCCGTGGTTTGTGTCATGGTGCTTTTTTGTGTGCTCTGTGTTTGCTGGCACAGATAAGAGTGTGTGGTCCGGAGTGATAAAATGCTCGCCGTTTCTGCAGTGTGGTTTCCTGTGGTACTATTCTCCCCATTCGTTCAAGTCTTGTCATTTTTGTGTTTTTTGTTGGGCTGTGGTTTTTGTGGCTGTTTTTATACATCTGGTGCAGTTGTTTAGGTGTATGTGAGGGATCGGGTAGCTAAGTAGTGATGTGTGTGGGAAAGGGGTGGGTGTGTGTGTGTGTGTGTGTGTGTGTGTGTGTGTGTGTGTGTGTGTGTGTGTTTCTGTGCTGCCCCGCTAGTGGTGTGATATTTTCCTGGTCACAGAGCTTTCTCTGCTCCGCTGCTCCCGGGATACTGATTCAACGTGACAAATTCTCAGCGCTAATAAGACTCCAGTGATTATTTCCATCCTCCGACTCTCTTTCTAGGAAATCTGTGGGCCTTTGTTTCCCTGGGTTTGGGGCTCGGGGGATAAGTGCCAGGAAGCTGGCCTGTGTGATCGGAGCGTCTGTCACTGGTAATATTCCTCTTATGGGCACAGGGACTTCAAAGGCTCAGATCCCATCACAGTCAGGTGGCACCAAGGCAACCTCCATTCTGCGGGACGCCACCCCCCAGGGGCTCTGCCTGCAGCATGGCCTGATTAGGAGGGGCAAAGAGGCTTCATGCAAAATCAGATCTCTGCAGAGCTTTCCTCCTAACATGACCATTTGGCAGACCCCACACTCTCAAAGGATGACATGGAGATGCCGCACTAGGGAAGCGCTATTAGGACACACGCTAAGGCTGATATTGTTACCAGTTGATCACTCAATGCATTGTGCACGTTTGTATACTATGCTTGGAGTGGGTGTCTGGTCACGTGTGGAGAAATGCGTGTGTCTGATTGCATATGGAGCAGTGTGTGCGTATGGAGTTACATGTGGTCTGTGTGCGTGTACTGTGCAAGCAATGGGCACCTCAGTATAATATAGGACACAGTGTATTTATACAGTATGCAGAGTGGCTTCAAGTGAGATGTATGTCAGGCTGGTTTTCCAGGTGGTACCACTGTGTACAAACCATGAGCGGTGCATTGTTCTCCAGCTGTGAGTATCCGCTTGTGCGGGGGATTTCATACGGTCTCGTCGTACCGTCACTAAACTCCCGCCCAAGTTGACCTGTATGTGTAAGATGTGAACATGCTGCCCAGCCGCCAAAAGGCCTGACAGCTGAGGGTTAAAAGCCACATAAAAATGGGTGGATCGATCTCCTCTCCAGTTGTATTTTTCTCTCAGCCTCAGTTGCTGAGAGACGGCACTTCACAGTCGCTTCGGGAACGAGAATCCCACCAGAAGAGAGCTGGGAACCTACCCAAACCCCACTGTCAGGGCTGCTTCACTCCAAGCCTTCACAGGTCGCTGATGTCATGGAGGCTCGGAGTAAGGCTCCGGACAGGATGAGCTCTGCCTTTCCGTCCAGACATCGCCTGTGTGGCGTGATGTGAGCGTGCCTTGGGACAGTCACTGCCCAGTGCGCCATGCACACTCCTACAATCCTCTTGTGCCACCGTAGGTCTGGTATCATACCCAGCAACACTTGCTTTATTTGCACTCCTGTTCTGCTGCTTTAAACCATGCTAACACAATAATCCAGCCTGTGAAAAGGTCTCCGTAAGTTTTATATTTATTTCTTTTTTTCCTAGCTAGCGCTCAGGTCGTCCCGCAAAACAAAGCAAATTAAAAACAGGTCCTCGAAGTAACGAGAGGTGGGGGAGGGGGAGAGGGAACGCGAGAGGGGAGAGAAGGCGCGTGGAGAGATGAAAGAACAAATAGGAGTTAAAAACAGACAGGGAAGAGTTTAAAGAAGGGTATGAGAGAGAAGCGGAGGGGATTTGGGCTGTGTGTCAGGAGATGGAGACCAACTGTGTGTGTGAGAGAGAAAGGAATAGAGATAAAAAGACGATGGGAGACCTTTAAATAGGTAGAAGTAGATCAGGGGCGGCCAATTCCAGTCCTCAAGATCCTCTAACAGGTCAGGTTCTCAGGATATCCCTGTTTGAGGCTGCTCAGTCATTCTGACCTTTCCTCTCTGTCATAATGACTGAGCTACTGATTGAGCCACCTGTGCTGAAGCAGGGATATCCTTAAAACTTAACCTGTTGCTGGCCTTTGAGGACTGAAGTGGGCTACCACTGAAGTAGAGTGTCTGAGAGACCTGGATGTATAGAGGCAGAGAGAGCTTAAAATAAACA
The DNA here is from genome assembly GCA_036426205.1 of Ascaphus truei. Lineage (NCBI taxonomy): Eukaryota > Metazoa > Chordata > Amphibia > Anura > Ascaphidae > Ascaphus > Ascaphus truei. The sequence goes on from WSYH01003660.1 coordinate 55,618, forward strand.
CTCAGCGATGTGGGGAGAGGTGGCATCAGTGCCGGAGAAGAGGAAGCTGCCGTTGGGTTAGTAAGAGCTGAGATTGTTGTATATACAGAGAGTGAACCGGACAGTCAAGAAAGGACAGGTGGAGAGAACCAACAGTGACCTCTGTGTATCAAGGCAGCAAACCCGGAGCAAAGAGATGTGTTTCCCCCTCTATCTATCCATGTGAGTACTGCTGCAGGTGTTTGCCCTGTGTCAGCTGGCGATGTGGGAAGGGTCATTCGGAGGAGATAGGGAGAGGTGCAGTTCTGCACTCATTACAAAGTGGTCAGGTGTGAGGTTTGGTAAAAACCTCCTTGGCTTTCTGCCCGGCGCCAGATGTAAGAAACTCAATGAACAAGTTCCGTACATGTGGGGCCACGGGAAGCAATGGTGCAGTGCGGCAAAGAAAGGTATCCTTGCATTGATACATACACCCCACAGGGATTAGCAATAGTGACACTGGTGAGGTGAGAAATAATGGAGAGGCATCTTCCCTGTGATGGGTAAGGCCTAGGACATAGTGGAACCAGCGTCGCTGAGGCGGGCTGAGCCGCGCTGAACAGATGCACAAAGCCCCTGCATCTGTAATCAGCGCGGCTATAGTTTCTCCCTCCGCATGCGTGCTGATGCGTGCGGAGGCTGAGAAAATCAGAAGAGACAGGCAAGTTTGAAATGTTGCCGCTTGGGGGAGTCCCATCCAATGGGGCTGCAGCCGGCATTTTACCTACTGTGTCGGTGAGTTAGGGTGACCGTACGCCCCGGGTTACGCTGTATTATTAGGGTGACCGTACGCCCCGGGTTACGCTGTATTATTAGGGTGACCGTACGCCCCGAGTTATGCTGTATTATTAGGGTGACCGTATGTCCCGGGTTACGCTGTATTATTAGGGTGTGTGTACACCCCGGGTTATGCTGTATTATTAGGGTGACCGTACAATTTTCTCGATATTCTTCAAATGTCCCAGGTTTTTATCTTTCCCTGTTTTGGGCTGACAAAACCATAAAAATAGACGTGTGATCGATCATATCAAACACTAAACATTTTAAACATATTGGTAAACTCTAATTTAAAGATTTATTAATTAAAGATTTATTAATATAAACCAACCCCTGATTTTGCCACTCAAGAGTTTGTGTTATGTTAGGGAACTGAGATAAATCAATAATGCAGCATTAACGGGGACGCTATTAGACAAATACCATTATAATATTTATTTTTAAGTGATGTAATTTGTTTTATAAATAATTTAATAAATAATGTTTTATAAATTATAAATAATTGTCCTAGTTTCTACTATTGAAAATCTAGTCAACCTCCATTTTAGAGCCTCAGCTGGTGGAACTACGTGTGAGCGGCTATAAACAAGAACTGGGGCGCTCCCTATATAAAACGTGAAGCTGAATACTTTCAATACTTAGTATAAAGTGGCGGACCAAAAAAAACGATAATATACTGGCCCAAACAGGTGTTGCTGCTCAACCCGAAGGAGGATCTTCCCTTGATCCTCAATTGACACGTGGTGACAAGAAATCGTGACGAAGCACCGTCCGTGTGCGAAACGCGTTGTTCCATCGTGGGACGGAGAGGAAGTTTGTCCGCTACCAGCCACCGTAGTTTTCCAGATTGTCCCGTTCACAGTCCCACTCACCGGAACGCAGGTGTGGGAATCAACTGCAGCACGGCGTAGAAGGAGGCCTCGGTTAGCAGGAGCCAGTGTTTTTAGATGTGTCTATGCTTATTCGTACTTTGTCAATGAAACTGCATTTATCCCAATTCCTGGCTGTTTGTCATCCCACTGTGGTGTTGCGGGAGTACGTATTGTATCCAATGAATGAGTAAAGGGACCATTAAGCAAGTTACCTCAAGGAATTGATGTGTTGGGAAGATCGCTCACACATGGCCGTGTGAGTGTTATTGCATTTATCATCTTACATTCTCACCATCCCGTCCTTTCCCCTCCCTTCCCCTTTTCCCTTCTCCCCCCCTGCCCCTTTTTTGATTCACTTTGCTGATTTTGTTTGCTAAGCAACATCAGATTGACATCAGCACAGCAATGATTGTTTTTATTTTCTTCTCCTTTTGCGCTCCACGATTTCTTGTCACCACGAGCTGCTATAAATATCAGAGGAACTGTTACAATGCGTGCTTCCTATAAATTTCCCGTCCGACGCCCCTGGAATCTGCTAGGTGGGTTGATTGGTGCCTTCTTTTCTTACGAAACAAGTTACAATGAAATGCTTCCAAATACATTTAATATTACATTTTCACAATTACAGTATTTGTTAAAAGTATTCTGATACTTGAGAGTTTTCATGTCTTTTTGCTCCGTTTGGTGATGTGGTCGTGCTATAAAGGACCTGCCCGCACCAACACGGATGGCAAGAGGGGGATTCATGTAGAGAAGGCAAACTGCAAACCAATTTCTGTGGCACAATTGATGGGACTTAAAGCAAATGGTTGACCAAAAATAACAATACCTTCCTACTTACTACAGAATTTACATTACAGATTTGTGATACATTTGACCTAACTATTTTTCCTTCCACCACTAGGACCTACCTGTTTTAATCTGAATTTCCTCCTAGCACAAATGTTGGGTCGATTTAAAAATTGGAACAAAGTTAATAAAAGAAGTAGTACTATATATACACCAACTAACCGCTAAAAATTGGGAGATAATCGCGTTCCAAACATTGAGCGAATGGTACACGTGGTCACCATGAGACCTTTTCCCGTACCTTCAAATCAAACACTGGATTGACTCGACCGCGGATAGAAGTAACATTTGTAGAGCCCTCAAACCTTTTGAAGTCTTTCTGACCCAAAACTCTAGAACGAAGGGTGTTATTTCATGGATTTATAATGTATTATTGACCTCGACACCCATTACACAACATAAATTATTTATTTATTTATAAAATGTGTTACCAGGAAGTAATACATTGAAAGTTACCTCTCGTTTTCACGTATGTCCTGGGCACAGTTATGATGACAAATAATACATGGTTACAATTAAGTGAACAGGGTTATATATTATATGTAAAGAAATTGCATTCACAGTTAAAGATAATACATGTTATAGGCGTATATAACAGTTACAGACCAGCTTAAAATGTGAGACAGCTTTAGTTTTTAAAGAATTTAGACTGGTGGCGGCTGTGAGAGTCTCCGGTAGACTGTTCCAGTTGTGGGGTGCACGGTAAGAGAAGGAGGAGCGGCTGGATACTTTGTTGAACCAGCTTGCCTGGGAACAGGACATTCTGACATTGATGAGGAATTGTGGGGCTAGATTTGAAACAATGCCGCTACTTTATCTGGATCGGCTGACACTAGAGAGGTTCAGTATAAGGTATTTCTCAGATACCCCAGCCACCCGAGCGTGTCCAATCTCTGTTGGAGAAACTGCAGAATTGAAAGGTCCCTTTAACATATTTGGTGGGAGTGCTCCATTATTCAATCATACTGGCAGGAAATGAGCGATTCCATACAGGAAGTTACCGTTCTGCGGAATGCGGCCAAACTGAATGTATCCCTTTTATTGGAAATTTCAGAGGATCCCACCCATTAACTCATGGTATCATAGAGTTGGCAATTGGTGGCTATGGAGAAACTTACAGCTTTAAACAACAAGAAATCATACAAATACTTTAGTATATGGGAACCCTTTATTAAATACACACAAAGAGATAATAGCCGGTTCTTTAAGCCAGTATCCCTACAAAATATCAAACAGATGTCGACGCAGAGCGAAAATGTTTGAAAAGGGCTGGACCTTTGACCGTGAGATAAATGCAATTTTAATCAACACTTAGGCAAACAGGAGATAAAGAGTCCTCTGACGCGTTTTGCACCTGCTGCGGTGCTTTATCAAAGAGTGACTGCACAGAGTCAAAGTGATCCCTTTTGTAGTGGTTTAATGCCGGAAGGGTTAACCGAATGCGACCAGGAAAATGTATCCGCCTTAAACCCGGGAACACCATGTGTCCGAGATTGGAGACGCTGAACGTGTTCTATTTTTCCACCTGCTCTGTATGTGTATTTAAAAAAGTATGCAAGTGTTCGTAATATGAATAATCAACCCCTTAAACCCTGTTATATTTCTGTACACTTCACTCCCACCCTCACCTTTGAATTTCCGTACCCCTTTACTTGTGGAAAATGTAATAAAACAAAGTTTTATCACACTCTCGCACGCAATTCTGCTCACTTTTAAAGCTTTACACGGGGTTCCCCCCCCCCCTCTCCCAATCGCAGATTGGCCCCTCTAGGGAAATACTACTCTGGTTACACATGGCTATAGTGTGATGCACCTGCTGGCTTACAGGACTCCTGAGTCTCCCGCTTGATGGTATTAAGGGGAATAGCATCAGGACTGGCTTGTGAGGTAATGCTGAGTTATACTCACTCATGGTACAGCGCCTCCATCTCTTCCAGACCCCCAGTGTAGTAGGGAGGAGTCTCTGAAAGAGAACCTCTATGTGCACCTTCTTCCCAAGTGACTCCACACACAGGACAGAAGCGTTCTTTCTCTTTGGCATCCTTTATTAACAGCAGACATGGACAGCCGCCCATCAAAGTGGCTTGGTCGTCTAGCCACTCATTCTCAGGTTGCCAACCCAAAGGAAGTCCCTGACCTTACACTCCCAGGCAAGGGCCCCGAAAGCAGGTCTAACTCTTCCCCTACTCCCTAATGAAGTAAGAGGTATAGTCTTCCACACCACTCCCTAGAGGGAGGGCCACAAACACTGCCAGAGCCCTGACAGGTTGCTGGACAGACTCACCTCACTTAGGTGGTGAGGCACACACACTAAATACAGGAAGTGCTGCATATTATATAGCTTCAGTATGCACCACCCCTGTGTCACTGTTAGTGGACACAGAGCCTGATGTCACTTCCTTCACTGAATAATACACTGCATATGAAGTGAGGGCAAACCCCATGATTACTCCTGGCAAACCTGCCCTTTAACAGGGATTATTGCACAGGAGGAGAAAGACATGTAACCCCAAAATTACACAGGGCTACACACTCTTCTGCCCCTCCTTACATCTCAGCCCTAATTTCTCGCTATGCACCATCCAGACTCTTGTGTTCTGCTCAAAGATGTCTTCTCTCTACCCGCTTTGTATCTAAAGCCCTCTCCTCTGGAACGCCCTTCCCCTCAATACCCGACTAGCACCCTCTCTATCCACCTTTAAGACCCACATTAAGACACACTTGCTTAAAGAGGCATATGAGTAGCACCGTGGCTGATACTATACACATGATACGCAAAGCTTGGCCCCCTGCAGACGCACTTACCAGAACGCCCTCCTACTGTCCCTTCCACCAGGGGACGAGTTCCACTTTACTATTCTGCCATGTAGGCTCCTTAATGAGCCCGGGAATCAGAGCACTACATTTGTTAACCCTTTGAGTGCCGGCGGGGGGGGGGGGGGGGGGGGGGGGGCGAGGCCACGAACCCCTCCGGCCCTCGCGAATCACGTGACCGCTTTTCCGAAGCGATTGTGTGATCGCTCCCGTCATCGATGACAGAAGGGGAGATGGCCTCCTCCTCGTGTTCCACTTCCTCGCCGATCGCGCTCCGCGGGAACGTAGCAGGCGATCTCCCCTAAAGAACCGAGCCGGAAGGTGGTCGCACCATGGGAACCCCGGGGAGTGCCAGACTCCATGCTGTAGGAGCTACTTCTGAAGGTCACCCAAAAGGTGAGTTTCTGGTTTATCTCTCCCGCGGCACCGGAGCCAATAAGAAGCTGCCACGTCATTGCGCGCTGCTGCCTACTGGCCCGCATGCCACAGCAGGTTTAAGAACCAGGGAGTACCGGCAGCACCGATGGAAGGGAGTATCTTGGAAACCAGGGGGTTCCCGCAGCTGATATGAATGCGGGGACCCCCTGCTTTGTAATCATTTCTTATATTAAAGTGAACCTGGGAAGGAACCCTCCTTTAAATAAAGAGTCTCCGACTCCTTGGGCTTACTCCAGGTGACCCTCACGTTGTTCAAGCCGCGGGAATGTGCTGCTGTACGCCTTCACTTCTCTGGCAGTGATGGGGTTAAGATCTCTTGAAATCAGTCACAGTCACACATGCACACACACTCACACACAGATACATGCACACAAACACACTCACACACAGATACATGCACACAAACACACTCACACACAGATACATGCACACAGACAGACTCACACACACACACTCACACACAGATACATGCACACAGACAGACTCACACACAGATACATGCACACAAACACAATCACACACAGATACATGCACACAAACACACTCACACACTCACACACAGATACATGCACACAGACAGACTCACCCTCACACAGGCACACAGACACACTCACACACAGATACATGCACACAGACAGACTCACCCTCACACACTCACACAGGCACACAGGCACACAAACACACTCACACACAGATATATGCACACAGACAGACTCACACACACTCACACACAGATACATGCACACAGACAGACTCACACACAGATACATGCACACAAACACACTCACACACAGATACATGCACACAGACAGACTCACCCTCACACAGGCACACAGACACACTCACACACAGATACATGCACACAGACAGACTCACCCTCACACACTCACACAGGCACACAGGCACACAAACACACTCACACACAGATATATGCACACAGACAGACTCACCCTCTCACAGGCACACAGGCACACAAACACACTCACACACAGATACATGCACACAGACAGACTCACCCACACACACTCACACAGGCACACAGACACACTAACACATACACACAGAAACACTAACACATACACACAGAAACACTAACACATACACAGGCTTCAGCTGCAATGCACACAGACACACTCACAAATACAGAACATTTATACATACACACACACACACACACACACACACACACTCATATATACACACAGACACAATCACACATGCACACAGACACAAACACATGTACACACACGCATACAAACACACTCACACATACATACAGACACACACACATAGATACAGACACACTCACACATGCACACAGGCACAAACACATGTACACACACGCATACAGACACACTCACACATACATACAGACACACACACACATTTATTTATTTATAAAATATTTTACCAGGAAGTAATACATTGAGAGTTACCTCTCGTTTTCAAGTATGTCCTGGGCACAGAGTAAAACAAATAATACATGGTTACAAGTACAGTTACATAAATGAACAAGGTATACATTATATACACGATATTGCGTGCACAGTTAAAGAAAATGTATATTATGAGCGTATGAAACAGTTACAGACCAGATTAAAGTGTGAGACAGCCTTAGATTTGAAAGAACTTAAACTGGTGGTGGATGTGAGAGTCTCTGGTAGGTTGTTCCAGTTTTGGGGTGCACTGAAGGAGAAGGAGGAACGGCCGGATACTTTGTTGAGCCTTGGGACCATGAATAGTCTTTTGGAGTATGATCTCAGGTGATAGGTGCTGCATGTGGTAGGGGTGAGGAGCTTGTTCAGGTAGCTGGGTAGCTTGCCCAGAAAGTATTTGAGGGTGAGACAGGAAAGGTGAACTTTGCGCCTAGACTCTAGTGATGACCAATCTAGTTCTTTGAGCATTTCGCAGTGATGTGTGTTATAGTTGCATTGGAGAACAAAACGACACATTGAATTGTAGAGGGTGTCAAGTTTGCTAAGGTGGGTTTGAGGAGCCGAGCCATATACTATGTCTCCATAGTCAATAATTGGCATTAGCATCTGCTGTGCAATACGCTTTCTGACCAGGAGACTTAGGGAGGATTTGTTCCTGTAAAGTACCCCTAGTTTGTCATAGGTCTTGGTTGTCAGGGTATCAATGTGCCTCCCGAATGTTAAGTGGGAGTCAAACCATAAGCCCAGGTATTTAAAACTAGTGACAGGTGTTAGGGTGGTGTTAGCGTTGGTTCTAATATGGAGCTCAGTAACTGGAAGCTTTACAAATTTAGTCTTGGTCCCAAATACCATTGTTACAGTCTTGTCAGTGTTTAAAAACAGTTTGTTTTGGGAAATCCAGTTTTCGAGACTCAAAAAGTCAGACTGAAGTATGTGTTGAAGGTCAGAGAGGCTAT
>WSYH01003661.1:0-63774 GCA_036426205.1 Ascaphus truei
CTGAGGGGTCCCCTCACTCAGCGATGGTAGTAGTAGAGATGGTTTACTCCAACGCTCCCACAGATGAATGCGTGTGGGGGGGGGGGGGTTGAGACGGGGAAGATTGGAAATGTACTAGGGTGATAACGTACAAGGTATATTTTGACATACAACAACAATAAAATCACACTTACAATGTGGAAAGTTGGCGAGCTCCGCTCACAATGCGCCGAGCCTGGTAGCTCCTAATGCTGCCAAGGGGAAGGTCGCCGCGCGCTGCACACTCGATTCCGGAAATCAGAGTGACGTCAGCAGTGGGGCAGACCGGAACTTCTCACACCAGGAACTACAGGTGCCCGGGCAGCTCAATTCACTAGGCTCCTCCTCCCTACGCTTTCGTGACGAGTTGTCACTTCCTCAGGGGATAATGGAGCCTAGTGGATAGGCTATTTATGCTAATTTTAAGTGGAGAGCCCCATACAGTGGGATGGACTGGGCGGGACTAGCTAGCATACATTCAACTGCGATCATGGTAAAAGCAGACTGGGATCAATGTTACAACATACCTTATCAACTAGGACCCTTTCAAAGCATATGAATTAAAACAGGATATCTTCCCGTCTCAACCCCCCCCCCCCCACACGCATTCATCTGTGGGAGCGTGGAGTAAACCATCTCTACTACTACCATCGCTGAGTGAGGGGACCCTGCAGACCAGACCACGGGATCGTGAGACGTTCTGAGGAACAGAGACGTGAGGCACAGATTCTCTCAACTGTACCTGAGACCTCATCCTGTAAGTAGGATTTCAGGGTTCTAGGCAGGGGGTGATTGAAAAAACAAACCACGCTATGTGCGTGCCTGCTGTTTTTTTCTATGAAAATCAGAGACTCAGCATATCTTATCAGACAACACCCTGCTGTCCAACAACTATCAAGATCATATATCTGGCATAGGAAGCCTATACTAAAGACTGCCCAATTGGTTCACGGTATTTGGGTTCATTGGACTATATTCACAGCGCCTGGGACAATTATTTGTATGTTTATTGGTTTATACAGATTTGGAATAGTTGTTGATTTTGTTCCTTAGGTGCTTTATCTTTTGATCAATTTTTGATTAATTTTTGACCACTTTAGGGTTAGTCACTTTAATTTGTTATCATAGTTATCACTAATTTATTTTCGTAGGTCAGCGCTTTTTAGAGGGCTATTATTTTGTTTGTTTGCGATCGTATCTGTGGTTCACTTTTATGTGATACATGCCTTTTTACTGGCACCATTGTGAGCGCGTTTATATACATTTTTATAAGTTCATTATTTTATTGATGTGTGCTATGTAGTTCTTATCTCTCTTTATACCGCGGGAGCACTTTCCATATCGTGACATCGGAGGGAAGGGACTCAATTGCATTCTGTGGGGATTATTCCCTTAAACGCCCATTGAACACCGTTTTCCTGTGAGTAGGCTGGACATAGAGCCAAGATTACCATCTCAGACTCCCAGTGTCTCTAGTCTACACTATATTGTGTGTGTCGTTGTTTTCTTCTCTCCCATATGCTCCCCCTGGATTTTATGAGAATCATTAGTTAAAATAAAGTGCAGCTTTTTATTTTATTTCCCATACTAGAAGACTTAGGATAGTTTTAAACGTGTATTTTAATTAACAAAAGTGTTTAAAACATATGTGTATATGCTTTGTGCACAATATATGAGCTGGGACTTTCAGATCCAATGTTCTGATGGACCACTGAGCTACCAAACTTGATGCCACTATGTCTACTCCACTTGTTACACCCCTCCCCCTCCACACAATGTTTCCCTCCCAAAGTTTGGGGACACTGACCACAGGGGTCACACATGACTGCAGGGCTTGGGGCTGCTGACTTCTGCAATGCAGGACTGAAAATTCTGAATTGCTGGTCATCTTCTGGGACCAGGCTGCCAGCACCATCTTAGTAAGGGAGTCTGTCAGAACATTGAACTGTCACACCTCCCTATAGTACTGCTGAGGGTCCCTGATCTCCCGTTATACTTTTCCCTCCCATCAAAAAACTGTAGTCAGTCAGGTGGAGGGGTTGCTGACCATCTGGGTCTACCGGGCGATCAGTCCACTGGGTCCCCTCATTCTTATCCCTGATAGGGACCCTTTGTCTCCTTGACAACTCTCGCTTCCATCCTAGTGGGGGACTGGCGAGCTAGGGAGCTGCCTCCCTTGCTCCTCAGAGCCTGCCCTATACCTGCAAGGTACCACTACCTGGTCCCTTGCCGCATCTACCTTATCCGGAGTTCCTGGGGCTGAGAACCAGTCTGAACCCATAACCGGGTCCGCAAGCAGATCCGCATCTGTCCGCACCACCTCCGGTAACAACTCACTGCACTCGATAGTTCCCTATGGGTCACTCCGTTCTGAACACAAGTGTCACAGGTGACCAGCACTTTTAACACCTTATACCGGGGATCATATGATTGAGCAAAGTGAGAGAGATAAAATAAATTGTAAATTATTTCCACAAATGACATACACTATGTTACACATTTAAAATGAAAATACACTTATGGGACGGGGGCAAACAAAATATCTTGTTTCAAAATGAAATCTTGCAAAACAGAGTCTCTAGGAGCAATTTTCCAGGAGCAGGAAGTTGCTCACAAACAGAGCTGGAAACGGTCATAAGTTAGCGGGTGTGTGTAAGTGGCCACTGCTGTGTACTCTGACGAAACTGCATAATTCGTTCTGCCATGCGGTATGGTACTTGAAACTTTTGTTCTTACGAAATCCTGAAGCTTGTTACGAAATTTTGTAGAATTTTAGAACTGTAGATGGAATTTAGGGGAATCTGGTTCGCGATGGGCTGCACGGATTCATAGGGGTAAAACTCCCATACCTAACCTGTGCAGCCAATCACTCCATGGGAATAATTTCCCCCACCTATCCTGGAGTTGCCAATACCTTACAAGCTGGCAGAGGTGGCTTCTCATTCTGCTCAGGGCATGCGCGAACCTCGCACTTTGCTGCTTAGCATATGAGACCAAACCTCCTTACCTGGCGACACTCAGTCTGGGCTGGGCGGCCATTTGCCGATCTGCGGACTTTACACTAAGATGGGGATACTTGGGCTACCCCTCCCACTTCACACCTTAGTAGGTTGGAGCCTTTCAACTTCAGACTTTTTCAGACATCCCAGCAGCAAGCCCGCGGGGTTTGTCTTAGGCCACGTCCATAGAAGGGCACGACTCGCTGATGCGTCCGCACGATCAGACTGCCTAAAGGCAGTGATTGGCGTCTATACAGCATGCTGGCAGAAGCGGGAGTGGGCGCGCGCGATAGCGCGTGAAATCAGTCAAAACCTTTTTTATAAACCCGGATCAGCCCAGAGTAATTTTCACAAAGGCGGCCAATCTGAAGAACCAAACGGCCCCAGTGTTTTTAAAAAACAAAATCACAAGAAGCTGTAGCCCACTGGTTGCCAAAACCGGTGAGGTTTTTGGTTGTCATGTCTGCAAAGCATGCAGACATGCTTCCAAAGATAAATCCACATTTTAGGCTCCCATGTCAAAGGAGAATGCTTTACGAACAAGGGTTTTATTAATTGCGCACATGTATGTATGTATTCTATGAATGCCCATGTGGACTCCAGTATGTGGACTTACCTCAAGACCTTTGAGAGACCGCATACTGGAGCACACGGGCAATTACAGAAAAAATATTGAGCATAGTTTGTCCCGCCATTTCACCGGTCACCCACTTGGGAATATCATATCAGTAATGTTGTGTATCCTGTTGATATCCTTTATGATAAAGGGCATGTCGAGGGAGGGGCATATTTGGTTTCGTTTGAAACATATATGTTTTAAGTACTCATTTGATTTTAGTTTTTTGTGGAAATATGTGTATATGTTTTGTGTGCAGTGTATGAACTTCTATCTGGCGAGTGTAGGCTGTCAGTTTTTATATGTTGTTAGGAGAGACAGGAAGGGTCTGAGTATATTTTAACTTGTGTTAATGCATTATTTTATTTGGGTAGTTAGAACTAGATTTCCTATAGATTTCATAGATGTCAGGTTATGAAAACCAATGTTCAGTTTGTAAGCAAATCATCACAAGCATAAGATTCAGAAAAGGCGACATGAGACATTGAAAGTGATACAGCGGGGGCTGTAATTGACTGTGTGCAGGAGGGAATTTAAACCCGTTGGCGCAAAAAGCCAATCCAAAGAGCTGAGTAAGCAAGTTTGGCGAAACGCGTTGCTCTATTGAGGGAACCTTTCTGAGCTTACGTGGCCACCGTAGGAGACTGCCCCGCCATTGCTGACACGCACCATCTCCCTACTGGACGCGGTTGTGGATAGCAGCTCGGAGTTACAGAGAAGGCGGCCTCCGCAGTGATCACTGAGGGTAACTTAGATGTGAGTTCACTTGTTTTTTAATAAATTTATGCTATATCTTTATAATCACGCTTTCCGTGTATATTTCCCTTGATTGGGGATCTCCCTTTGGGGTGAGAGGACGGATGACGTACCGGAGGACTGGGGTGATTTGGCGGAGAGGAGGAAAGATATAGGCTGCATCACTGTGAAGGGGAGCCGTGAAAGATACCTATTGAAGCCTTTTACTCACACACGCTCTGTGAGTAATTAGTATATGTATTCTCACTCTGATGTCATCATTTCTATAGCCCTCATTGTGGGTGGCTGCTAGGTGGGCACATTTACTATGTGCAGACGTCATTCCACTGCAAACATCACTAATCATTTACCCCCGAGTAGTTTTTATTGACAATTGCTAATAGGAAATATTTTTTTTTTATAGAAGTTGTAGTGCGCTCACCTTGTATTTTTTGTTATCTTTGTATTTGGGATCCTGGAAGATTCCCAGTGGTTGGAGCAGCCATCAATTGACACCGCAGTAGTATACTGCTTATTGCTGTATATGGAGGAGTCAGTTGGATTTGCGGTTGTATTGTCACCGCGGTATGTGCATCATTGATTTATTAGAGAAAACGCCTTAGTTGTTCTTGATCGTAATACTGCTTACAATAATAGTATTCGTGTTATCAACAGGACTAAGCATGGGGAAAATATTACATCCTATATAGGATATGCAGTACAAATTAATCAATTATGTCAGAGGGAATATACTTAATAAATTCAATAAATTAATTTATTCATTAAATCCATTCAATATGTAAATATGCAAAGTATAAATTCACATATGACAAAGAGTAGGGAAGTGGTTGAGTAATTAAAATGATTCGTCCTATGTTACATCCAATACAGACAGTATTTAAGCATATGACAAAATACACATATGCAGTGTTAATGACAATGAAAGTGCAGCTACCTAACTAGAGCTACAGTGACAGTAAATATTATACAAGGTGGCTCAAAAAGTGATACAAGACACCAACTAACAGGCACATGGAGGGAGGGAGAAAAAGAAACAAGGGAGAAAAAGGAGGAGAGGATGGTTAAAGACACATATATTAGATGGATATGTATGTCAAAAAAGGAACAAAATCTATATCCATGTTGAGTCCCTGGGACTCAGGGTCCTCAACTTGTGGATCCAGAAGTTTCCCTCCATAGCATTCCAAATTCCTGTCCCCACCTCTCCAGTGTTGCAAAACGTGTCAATGGCCAAATACGTAAGACCTGTTGAGTCCACTGATGAAATTCCCCAAAATGGTTTGATAAGCGTGGGTGAAAGTTTGCGTTTAATGCTACTCAGGTGGCAGTATAGTATCCTTATTTTTAGGGGTCTTATTGTTTTGCCCACAAATTGCAATTTACAGGGGACATTCAAGTAAGTTATATCACATGGTCGTTCTAATGTCATACAGGTGTTCACTTGAATGCTCTCTGTAACATTTGAGCAAAAATTAGTATATTAGGTGACCTGAAATGGCCTGAGGACACGTCTTGCAACCAAAAAAGCCGGGACTGTGATGTACCAATTTGTCTTAAAGACCGTGTTTGTCTGAGTACACTGGGGCTAATTTGTTTTTTAAGATTGTTAGCCTTTTTAAATGACATTACATCTATCTGTTTTCTGCTCCAAGGATGGGGTCATTTCAATAACCCCAAAAAGTTTGCTAAGATGTTTTTTATCTTACCTGCCTCTCTGTTTACCCGTTAGGAAGGCAAAATCAAATCTCTCATACTATTTTATTCTTTTCCTTGGTTTCAGTACAGTAGATCTTTCCTCTCTAACCTGTCAGCTTCTTAAGGGCACCTTCACAGTCTCCTATTGTACTCTCTCTCCAAAAATCTCCCCTCAAATCAAATTGGCCTGTGACAAAAAGATTTCTGTCGGAGCAATTTCTTTTTAATCTGGTGAACTGCCCAAGTGGAACATTCCATCCACCGGGCAAATGACACAACTGATCGATAGATATAGTTATTTTTGTCAGTGTCTTTAAAAAGGTTTTGGTCTTCACTGGTACTTTCTATATATACCGTAAGATCAACAAAAAAAAAATTGATATTAGGTTTACTAAATTGGCTGGTGAATATGAGATCACTTGTGTTTTCATTCATTTTGGACAGAAATGCCTCAAGATTCACTCCTCTCCTCTCCATACCAAAAACACATCATGATTGAAACGACGATAGGACAAGGTTGCGCCCAGCTCACCACCAGGCAGATGTTAGCATCCTCCCAAACTGCCTGAATAAATTGACGTAGCTGGCTGGGTGCGAACCCGACCCATGCCGTTCAACATCTCTATAAATAAAGTCTCACCATACCAAGAAATTATGAACCAGAAAAATTGAATACTGTCAATGTAAATCTATTTGTATATCGGGAGCTCTCCCTCTCTCGTAATATCTGTCTGATAGCTGCACATCCTTTTTCATGCTTAATTGATGTATAATGATGAAGAAGACACACGTTTGCCATTATATAGTGTTCATTCCACTTGATGTTATTTAGAGTATTTAACATGTCAGTAGTGTCTTTAAATATGCTGTCTGTTTGTACTACCTAATTCTGAAGAAATGTATCAATGTATGAGGACAGATAGCTGTTAGCGAGTCAATCCCGAGACTATGGTCTGCCTGGGGGATTGACTACGTTTTGTGCACCGTGGGAAGGAAGTAAAACACACGGAATTTAGACTTTTCTTATATAGAAAATCATATCTTTTTCGTTCAGTTATCCTAATCCGTCCTCTGTCAAGAGGCCTTTCAATTCATTTGCATATTCTATGACAGATAGAGAGTCACATAGGTATTTTGATCTCCTCGTAGCTCATAGCTTTGTTTCATAATTAACCTCTGAATCCCATACGTAGATTGAATAGATGTGTTCCCCAGTAATACAGCACAATCAGTCAGCATGTTTTTTTTTATTAGCTATTGCAAGAGAGTATATAAACCAATGGGATAGAAGTGGGGCGTCACCCTCCTGATGAAGCCGTGATGGGTGAAACGCATAGAGTGGGCGGTCCTATCTTTGAGCACGAAAGCAGTCGAGGAAGTAGGAGAAAGAAAGTACAGACCACCAGCTCATCCACAGAGCCGAGTGAGTGACGTCATTTTCGGGGGACCGAATGTAAGGCAGCAAGCTGTTACCATCGGCTTGTGAACTGTTCCAGGATTTGTATCCGAGACCAGATGAACATCCAGAGAAGCGGCGGGGTGGTGAGCAGTGTGATGCGCAGTCTCCTCTTAACACTTGCAACGGATGAGTGCCTTTTTAATTTGTTTCTTTGTAAGTGGGTTTTTTATACCATTAATATAAACTTTTATAGCATACTGATCTGTGCTATGGAGTTATCCTCTTTAATGAGGTACACCCATTTGTCAAACACTGGGACTCACAGTCGTCCTGAGTTCCTGATTACAGAGTATCACAGACATAGTGCCTGATTTTCACTTGTATCCTGTGAGTAGGCAAAACTTAGAGCCAGAGACTCGATGATATTACCCCATTGCCATTCTGCACTTACAGTTGGTTGTTGTCGTTTATTCCTTCATGCCCCTGGGATGTGAGAACATACTGTAATAGGGTCGTTAGAGGTCAGCTCCCGGGGACCCAGATTCGAAAATGAGTTTATTACTGCAATGTATACTGAGTTTGTGCAACATTTAAAGAATATCGCGATTGTTGCCTTTACTGGGATGCATGGGATGGGAGATTTTTAGGACTGTAATGTTCCAGGTGTCTTTGTGTATTTCGGAGAAAGTCTTTACAGAAGGTGTCTATGTAGCGGGGTCGGAGTTATGGGATACCCAAAAGTTGTATCCGGGATTAGTGATATCCTCGGATACAACTAAGCACATTACTCGCACACTCGGACCCTTGGCAACGTTTCTAGACTCACGCCCCAGGATCCCATGATCTGCTCAGCCACTTCAGACAAGATAAATAAGATGAAGGGGTTAAAGATATCTGCAGGTATACAGGAGTCCTTAGTATACTCAGGGGCTCCCCATATAGCAGGGTAGTATCCACATTACCTGCCCAGGTATCCTGAACCTAGTTTAGGGGCTCAGGGCTGCTCCAGCAAGGTTATAAAGCTCAGCAGGTTTTAAAGTGTCAAAAAGTTTTAAAGTATTTTCTCAAGTGTGCCAGGATGAGGCTAGTGATTGTAGGGAATATTATAACACTCACTCCACCCCTGACAAAAGATAGGGACTCATAACTTTTAGCACACAGAAGAAACAGAACCACAAATATTTTATTAAATGGGTATAGTTGAATGTGTATTGATGATAACCTGTATATGAACTGAGGGTTCTAAGTCATGGATTCCGGAAAAAACCCATCTGGTAAAAAAGCTTGGTGCCGCTCGTTTCTGTCCAGCGTCTTGTACTTGAAAGGCTCCAGGATGCCTAGTGTTAGAACAG
This sequence comes from Ascaphus truei, assembly GCA_036426205.1. Taxonomy (NCBI): domain Eukaryota; kingdom Metazoa; phylum Chordata; class Amphibia; order Anura; family Ascaphidae; genus Ascaphus; species Ascaphus truei. The sequence continues at coordinate 8,836 of WSYH01003661.1, forward strand.
GAGGGCCCACTGCAGTTAGTTATCTTGAGTACCCGCACCTGGTAACATAGACGGTCCTGATTGGGCCATTTGCCAAAAAATCCAGATCTCGTGGAGCCTGAGCAGCGGGTGGGTTCTCAGATGCAAAGAGCAGAGGGGCTAGAATAGCCCATGCCCCCTACTACTGAGAAAAGGTGGCCCGCCCTGCTTAACATACTGGCAAATCGGTGATTGGCTGGCAGAATTCCCAGTTAAGTTGTCCGGTTAGTGTTTGAGAGCCTGAACGCTTAATAGGGCCGGCCCAGCCTTATGGGGAGCACAGATTCAAAGCGCAGACCAACAGCGGCAAATCAAAGGATGCTTCAGAACTGAATAGACACGAGCTAGCTTCAAGGATTTTAAAAGCAGAGAAAAGTTTCTAAGTCCTGCTTTTACAACAGAGTGGTGGAGCAGGGCATTGCATGCAGAAATCAGTCCCAGGACTTTTGTGAGTAAACTACCGGTATTGGAAATCCTCTAAAAAGCGATCTTACGGAATTTCGTTCCGGAAAGCGATTTATTCGTTAGCCATTCCCAGCTATTGTGGTTAATCTTGAATTGTGTCCACTTTGTGTATCTGTATTTATAAGAAATAAATTACCATTTATTTTACCATCTTGTTTTGCTCAATGAAATGATCCCGTTATAAATAGTGTTGAGAACCTGGTCTCCGTGACACACAGTCACAAGATTTAAGTTTTAAAATTTTGAGCAGAAAGGCTTTTCATTTAAAGGTTATCATAACCTATCTTAAAGCATAGAGAATAGGTTAATAGGTACTATAGCATACGTAAAAATCAAAAGACCAAAAAGTAAGATTTAAACATGGACAATCCTCTTTTTATTACTACGTATAATCCTATGATTCTCTAAAATCAAACAAGCCCTGCTAAAACATGGGGAATAAGTTAAAGAAGACACTATTCAGGACGGGTTAGGGAAATAAACCAAATATCTTTTTTTAAATCAGTAATAATTTGAAAAAAATTTGAGCCCAAGTATGCTCAAAGAGCTCCCAAAAAACTTAGCCATTTTTGGCTACTCCCAAACCCACATGGGAATTTAAATGTGGAAAATGTGTAGTGTTAAGCTATGAATACAAGTAAGTTTGTTCACCCATCGGAACTATTATCCAGTTATAATTCAATAAAATGTAAATCCCAGTTATTGTTTATTCATTATATGCCCTTGCGGATATTTAAAGTACAGAATATGGGAAGACCAAGAGGGAACTGAATAGATAAAAATGCGAATCATTCATTGCAAAATATATAAAAAAATTGCATCATTTGCCCAACATTTCTAATGTCCTAACTGTGAGGTAGATATCTCAAGTTTATGGGACTTGAACAGGTCAAAACTAAATAAGAGAGGCGGGATAGGGACAAATTCTCAACAAAGGGAACAGTTTTGGATTTAAAACTAGATACCAAGGACCCAAAGGTCTTAACGATCAAGAGATCTTGTCCCAGTTTTAACAGTAATATGATGTATATGTGATCTTCTAGATAACATGTTATTATTATATGTATGAAGAATTTATGGTATGCTTTTGACTTATTAGACTATTTTCAGTCATGTATATTGATCAGGTCTGATTTGCTTTATGCTGTGTTATTTCTATAATAATGGAGATATATCTTTATACAAATAATTCCATATTTAATTATTTGTCTAAAAAAAATCTAAATTGGTAGCCCCTACCTTTTGGGTAATAATTGATTGATAGATGGAATTGAAAGTGGGCCTATATCAATGGGCATCCTGCATAGGGATATACCAATTATGTAAATTAATTAGGCCAATTAATGAAGGTATATCAGAAGTTGAGAGGAATAGGGCCACACCCTTGATGAAGTCATTGTGCAGAAAAACGTAGGGTTGCTGAGTGGCCATTTGTGGGTAGTGAGTGGAGCTAAACCAAGCGGTGTCATTCCCCTTGATGTGCCAGCCATCAGAGCCGAAGGAAGAAGTTAAACAGCAGGACCACTTTTCAAAACTGGCCGCCAACCATCATAGCGGAGACAGAGCCTGGTGCGCACGGGATTCGCCTGCTTAGGGACTAAGTGCAGGACGCCAGGACTGAAGAACTGCCGTGCAGAGACCGTGTTGGATTACCAGCTTGCTATCGTGGTGACCGGCTGGATTTCGTGCCCGTGCTACACCTCACCCATTGGTGTAACTCACATGTGAGTGAGCTAGTATTTATTTGGTTCTAATACGATTTTTTACATACAGCTGTGCTTGTCGTTTTTTCTCCCTTTCGTTATCTAAGGTTTCCCCTCCCCTAAGGAAACGCTGGACTTAAGATCATTTTCACCTGGATCCATACAGACTGAGCATGCTTGGTAAAACATTTTACTATCCCTAAGATCAAACTAGTTGAGCACAATTATATCAATTTTTTGTATAAACAAAGATAACATACATCTACCCGAGTTAGCCAGGTTTGGCAAAACCGCTTTGATAGATATAGAATAAGCCTTAAAAATTGAGGAAAGGAAGAAGACCATTATTAGTTTGTCAATTTAGGGTGTGGATACATCAAAACTAGCTGAACAAATAAGAATATATTATTATATATATTAGTATAGCAACTGTAAATATTACTGTGTATGCTCATTTTGATGTCTTAGAGACAGGTCTGCAACCCTGGCTATCCCTATTACGCCCAGCATACAGCGCTTCCACTGCAGCAAGGGATTCTGGGATTTGGCGCAAATGAATGCAAATGAGCACTCAGTGCCACCTTTTGTCTCAGCTCGATTACACAAGCCCAACTCCTAAGCCAATGCATGGTGTTTATATACAGCTTTTTAGACAGAGCTGGGATGAGATGCAAAGCCATTGAACAACACATATATATCATATGTATTAGTATATGTATATATATTAACATATTATACATGTCACGGGAGCCTCCTGTCGCGGGTAGGATCTCGGTCGGCGCGGACCAGCGGAAGCAGTAGTAGGGGTCACAATCAGAGGTCCGGGCAGGCGGCAGACAGCGTCAGTCAGAAACAAGCAGAGGTCACGAGCAGGCGGCGAGGTAGCGACGTCATGGTAACAAGACAAGTCCGATCGGCAGGTGGCAGGTTAGCGAAGTCACGGGGTAACAGCCGAGGTCGGCAACGAGGAGACTGGAACAGGACAGGGGAGAAGGACAGGTCTGGGGGCGAGGGACTGAGAACGGAACAAACAGGGTCAAGCAGCATGTACCAGCAAGGGGTTTACTGTGAACAGACTTCTATGGTACAGGTACAGAAAACAGATCAGGATATCGAAGCATGTGCATAGTGAATCTGACTCAAGCAAAGGCAAACACATACCGACAGGAAGCAGCATAAAGGACAGAGACAGGAGCAACAAAGACAGACGCAGAGGAACCCAGAGCCACAGAAGGCAGCAATACACCCAGTGGACAAGACAGCTATGGCTAGAGCAGGAGGTACCTAAGGCGATCTTGACATTACTCCCCCCTTCAAGAGCGTTCTTCGAGATCTACCGGCTCTTCCGGAGGCCTTGATGAAACGGCGACTCAAGGTGTCCATCCCTCTGGGTGGCTTGTCAGTGGGCAGAGGGTACTCCACGAGTGTGAAATTGGTGTAGCGGCAGGAAACGTACTCCGAATGGGTACGTTAACCCCAAAAAAGCAGTGGCAGGCTATCAGAAACGTGGGCAACAAGGACGGTGCAGCTTTTCCAACATGAATCAGTGGGAACAGTGTGGCTCACCATGGTCTCCTATGCGCTGCGTTCGATGGCAGCAAACCAATGAAAACAGCTATTTGAGTTTTTGGCAGCTCTTTGAAGCTGCCTTCTGCCTTCTTTTACCACACTCAACCCAGTCTGCTTTTACCATGATCGCAGTTGAATGTAATGCATAGCTAGTCACGCCCAGTCCATCCCACTTGTAGGAGGGCTCTCCACTTAAGATTAGCATAAATAGCCTATCCACTAGGCTCCATTATCCCCTGAGGAAGTGACAACTCGTCACGAAATGCGTAGGGAGGAGGAGCCTAGTGAATTGAGCTGCCCGGGCACCTGTAGTTCCTGGTGTGAGGAGAGTTCCGGTCTGCCCCACTGCTGACGTCACTCTGATTTCCGGAATCGAGTGCAGCGCGCGGCGACCTTCCCCTTGGCAGCATTAGGAGCTACACAGGCTGCGGACGGCATTGTGAGCGGAGCTCGCCAACTTTCCACATTGTAAGTGTGATTTTATTGTTGTTGTATGTCAATAAATACCTTGTACGTTATCACACTAGTACATTTCCATATCTTCCCCGTCTCAACCCCCCCCCCCCCCACACGCATTCATCTGTGGGAGCGTTGGAGTAAACCATCTCTACTACTACCATCGCTGAGTGAGGGGACCCCTGCAGACCAGACCACGTGGATCCGTGAGACGTTCTGAGGAACAGAGACGTGAGGCACAGATTCTCTCAACTGTACCTGAGAGCCCCTCATCCTGTAAGTAGGATTTCAGGGTTCTAGGCAGGGGGGTGATTGAAAAAACAAACCACGCTATGTGCGTGCCCTGCTGTTTTTTTCTATGAATTCAGAGACATCAGCATATCTTATCAGACAACACCCCTGCCTGTCCAACAACTATCAAGATCATATATCTGGCATAGGAAGCCTATACTAAAGACTGCCCAATTGGTTCACGGTATTTGGGTTCATTGGACTATATTCACAGCGCCTGGGACAATTTATTTGTATGTTTATTTGGTTTATACAGATTTGGAATAGTCTGTTGATTTTTTGTTCCTTAGGCTGCTTTTATCTTTTGATCAATTTTTGATTAATTTTTGACCACTTTAGGGTTAGTCACTTTAATTTGTTATCATAGTTATCACTAATTTATTTTTCTGTAGGTCAGCGCTTTTTAGAGGGCTTATTATTGTTTGTTTGCGATCGTATCTGTGGTTCACTTTTATGTGATACATGCCTTTTTTACTGGCACCATTGTGAGCGCGTTTTTCATATACATTTTTTATAAAGTTCATTTATTTTATTGATGTGTGCTATGTAGTTCTTATCTCTCTTTATACCGCGGGAGCACTTATCCATATCGGTGACATCGGAGGGAAGGGACTCAATTGCATTCTGTGGGGATTATTCCCTTAAACGCCCATTGAACACCGTTTTCCTGTGAGTAGGCTGGACATAGAGCCAAGATTACCATCTTCAGACTCCCAGTGTTCCTACGTCTACACTTATATTGTGTGTGTCGTTGTTTTCTTCTCTCCCATATGCTCCCCCTGGATTTCCTGAGAATCATTAGTAAAAAATAAAGTGCAGCTTTTTATTTTATTTCCCATACTAGAAGACTTAGGATAGTTTTAACGTGTATTTTTAATTAACAAAAGTGTTTTAAAACATATGTGTATATGCTTTGTGCACAATATTATGAGCTGGGACTTTCAGATCCAATGTTCTGATGGACCACTGAGCTACCAAACTTGATGCCACTATGTCTACTCCACTTGTTACACCCCTCCCCCTCCACACAATGTTTCCCTCCCAAAGTTTGGGGACACTGACCACAGGGGTCACACATGACTGCAGGGGCTTGGGGCTGCTGACTTCTGCAATGCAGGACTGAAAATTCTGAATTGCTGGTCCATCTTCTGGGGACCAGGCTGCCAGCACCATCTTAGTAAGGGAGTCTGTCAGAACATTGTAACTGTCACCACCTCCCTATAGTACTGCTGAGGGTCCCTGATCTCCCCGTTTAACTTTTCCCTCCCCATCACAACACTGTAGTCAGTCAGGTGGAGGGGTTGCTGACCATCTGGGTCTACCGGGCGATCAGTCCACTGGGTCCCCTCATTCTTATCCCTGATAGGGACCCTTTGTCTCCTTGACACCTCTCGCTTCCACTCCTAGTGGGGAGCTGCGAGCTAGGGAGCTGCCTCCCCTTGCTCCTCAGAGCCTGCCCTATACCTGCAAGGTACCACTACCTGGTCCCTTGCTGCATCTACCTTATCCGGAGTTCCTGGGGCTGAGACCCAGTCTGAACCCATAACCGGGTCCGCAAGCAGATCCGCATCTGTCCGCACCACCTCCCGGTACACCTCACTGCACTCGATAGTTCCCTATGGGTCACTCCGTCTGAACACAAGTGTCACAGGTGACCAGCACTTTTAACACCTTTATACCCGGGGATCATATGATTGAGCAAAGTGAAGAGATAAAATAAATTGTAATTTATTTCCACAAATGACATACACACTATGTTACACATTTAAAATGAAAATACACTTACTGGGACGGGGGCAAACAAAATATCTTGTTTCCAAAATGAAATCTTGCAAAACAGAGTCTCTAGGAGCAATTTTCCAGGAGCAGGAGTTGCTCACAAACAGAGCTGGAAACGGTCATAAGTTAGCGGTGTAAGTGGCCACTGCTGTGTACTCTGACGAAACTGCATAATTCGTTCTGCCACTGCGGTATTGGTACTTGAAACTTTTGTTCTTACGAAATCCTGAAGCTTGTTACGAAATCTTGTAGAATTTTAGAACTGTAGATGGAATTTAGGAGAATCTGGTTCGCGATGGGCTGCACGGATTCTTATAGGGGTAAAACTCCCATACCTAACCTGTGCAGCCAATCACTCCATGGGAATAATTTCCCCCACCTATCCTGGAGTTGCCAATACCTTACAAGCCTGGCAGAGGTGGCTTCTCATTCTGCTCAGGGCATGCGCGAACCTCGCACCTTTGCTGCTTAGCATATGAGACCAAACCTCCTTACCTGGCGACACTCAGTCTGGGCTGGGCGGCCATTTGCCGATCTGCCCGGACTTTACACTAAGATGGGGATACTTGGGCTACCCCTCCCCACTTCACACCTTAGTAGGTTGGAGCCTTTCAACTTCAGACTTTTTCAGACATCCCAGCAGCAAGCCAGCGGGGTGTCTTAGGCCACGTCCATAGAAGGGCAGACCTCGCTGATGCGTCCGCACGATCAGACTGCCTAAAGGCAGTGATTGCGTCTATACAGCATGCTGGCAGAAGCGGGAGTGGGCGCGCGATGCGCGTGAAATCAGTCAAAACCCTTTTTTATAAACCCCGGATCAGCCCAGAGTAATTTTCACAAAGGCGGCCAATCTGAAGAACCAACTGGCCCCAGTGTTTTTAAAAAACAATCACAAGAAGCTGTAGCCCACTGGTTGCCAAAACCGGTGAGGTTTTTTGGTTGTCATGTCTGCAAAGCATGCAGACATGCTTCCAAAGATAAATCCAATTTTAGCTCCCATGTCACAGGAGAATGCTTTACGAACAAGGGTTTTATTAATTGCCGCACATGTTATGTTATGTATCTTATTGAATGCCCATGTGGACTCCAGTATGTCGGACTTACCTCAAGACCTTTGAGAGACCGCATACTGGAGCACACGGGCAATATACAGAAAAAATTCATGACGCATAGTTTGTCCCGCCATTTCACCACGGTCCACTTTGGGAATATCATATCAGTAATGTTGTGTATCCTGTTGATATCCTTTATAGGATAAAGGGCATGTCGAGGAGGGGGCATATTTGGTTTCGTTTGAAAATATATGTTTTAAGTACTCATTTGATTTTAGTTTTTTGTGTAAATATGTGTATATGTTTTGTGTGCAGATGTATGAACTTCTATCTGGCTGATTGTAGGCTGTCAGTTTTTATATGTTGTTAGGAGAGACAGGAAGGGTCTGAGTATATTTTAACTTGTGTTAATGCATTATTTATTTGGGTAGTTAGAACTAGATTTCCTATAGATTTCTTATAGATGTCAGGTTATTTGAAACCAATGTTCAGTTTGTAAGCAAATCATCACAAGCATAAGATTCAGAAAAGGCCGACATGAGACATTTGAAAGTGTATACAGCCGGGGGGCTGTAATTGACTGTGTGCAGGAGGGAATTTAAACCCCGTTGGCGCAACAAGCCAATCCAAAGAGCCTGAGTAAGCCAAGTTCTGGCGAAACGCGTTGCTCTATTTGAGGAACCTTTCTGAGCTTACGTGGCCACCGTAGGAGACTGCCCCTGCCATTGCTGACACGCACCATCTCCCTACTGGACGCGGTTGTGGATAGCAGCTCGGAGTTACAGAGAAGGCGGCCTCCGCAGTGATCACTGAGTGTAACTTAGATGTGAGTTCACTTGTTTTTTAATAAATTTATGCTATATCTTTATCATACGCTTTCCGTGTATATTTCCCTTGATTGGGGATCTCCCCTTTGGGGTTGAGAGGACGGATGACGTACCGGAGACTGGGGTGATTTTGGCGGGAGAGGAGGAAAGATATAGGCTGCATCACTGTGAAGGAGCCGTGAAAGATACCTATTGAAGCCTTTTACTCACACACGGCCTTGTGAGTAATTAGTATATGTATTCTCACTCTGACTGTCATCATTTTCTATAGCCCTCATTGTGGGTGGCTGATAGTGGGCACATTTACTATTGTGCAGACGTCATTCCACTGCAACACTCACTAACTCATTTACCCACTGAGTAGTTTTTATTGACAATTTGCTAATAGGAAATATTTTATTTTTTAATAGAAGTTGTAGTGCGCTCACCTTGTATTCTTTCTGTTATCTTTTGTATTTGGGGATCCTGGAAAGATTCCCAGTGGTTGGAGCAGCCATCAATTGACACCGCAGTAGTATACTGCTTATTGCTGTATATGGAGGAGTCAGTTGGATTTGCGGTTGTATTGTCACCGCGGTATAGTGCATCATTGATTTATTAGAGAAAACGCCTTAGTTGTTTCTTGATCAGTTAATACTGCTTACAATAATAGTATTCGTGTTATCAACAGGCTAAAGCATGGGGAAAATATCCATCCATATAGGATATGCAGTACAAATTAATCAATTTATGTTCAGAGGGAATATACTTAATAAATTCAATAAATTAATTTATTCATTAAATCCATTTCAATATGTAAATATGCAAAGTATAAATCTCACATATGACAAGAGTCAGGGAAGTGGTTGAGTAATTAAAATGATTCGTCCTATGTTACATCCAATACAGACAGTATATTAAGCATATGACAAAATACACATATGCAGTGTTAATGACAATGAAAGTGCAGCTACCTCAACTAGAGCTACAGTGACAGTAAATATTATACAAGGTGGCTCAAAAAAGTGATTACAAGACACAAACTAACAGGCACAATGGAGGGAGGGAGAAAAAGGGAGAAAAAGGAGGAGAGGATGGTTAAAGACATCATATATTAGATAGGATATTTATGTCAAAAAAGGAACAATATCTATATCCATGTTGAGTCCCCTGGGACTCAGGGTCCTCAACTTGTGGATCCAGAATGTTTCCCTCCATAGCAATTCCAAATTCCTGTCCCCACCTCTCCAGTGTTGCAAAACGTGTTCAATGGCCAAATACGTAAGACCTGTTGAGTCACCCTGATGAAATTCCCCAAAATGGTTTGATAAGCTGTGGGTGACAAGTTTGCGTTTAATGCTACTCAGGTGTTCATTAATCATTATTTTTATGGGTCTTATTGTTTTGCCCACATATTGCAATTTACAGGGACATTCAAGTAAGTATATCACATGGTCCGTTCTACATGTCATACAGGTGTTCACCTTGAATGTCTCTCCTGTAACATTTGAGCAAAAATTAGTATTATTAGGTGACCTGAACTGGCCTGAGCGACACGTCTTGCAACCAAAAAAGCCGGGACTGTGATGTAACCAATTTGTCTTTAAAGACCGTGTTTGTCTGAGTACACTGGGGGCTAATTTGTTTTTAAGATTGTTAGCCTTTTTAAATGACATTACATCTATCTGTAATTTCTGCTCCAAGGATGGGGTCACTTTTCAATATACCCCAATGTTTGTTCAAGATGTTTTTAATCTTACCTGCCTCTCTGTTATACCCCGTTAGGAAGGCAAAATCAAATCTCTCATTACTATTTATATTCTTTTCCTTGGGTTTCAGTACAGTAGATCTTTCCTCTCTAACCTGTCAGCTTTCTTAAGGGCATCCTTCACAGTCTCCCTATTGTACTCTCTCTCCAAAAATCTCCCCTCAAATCAAATTGGCCTGTGACAAAAAAGATTCTCTGTCGGAGCAATTTCTTTTTAATCTGGTGAACTGCCCAAGTGGAACATTATCCATCCACCTGGGCAAATGACAACTAGATCGTAAGATATAGTTATTTTTGTCAGTGTCTTTAAAAAAGGTTTTGGTCTTCACTTGGTTACTTTCTATATATACCGTAAGATCTAAAAAAAAAAAAATTGATATTAGGTTTACTAAATTGGCTGGTGAATATGAGATCACTTGTGTTTTCATTCATTTTGGACAGAAATGCCTCAAGATCACTTTCCTCTCCTCTCCATACCAAAAACACATCATCGATGAAACGACGATAGAGGACAAGGTTCGCGCCCAGCTCACCACCAGGCCAGATGTTAGCATCCTCCCAAACTGCCATGAATAAATTGACGTAGCTGGCTGGGTGCGAACCTCGACCCCATCGCCGTTCAACATCTCTATAAATAAAAGTCTTCACCATACCAAAAGAAATTATGAACCAGAATAAATTGAATACTGTCAATGATGAAATCTATTTGTATATCGGGGAGCTCTCCCTCTCTCTGTAATATCTGTCTGATAGCTGCACATCCTTTTTCATGCTTAATTGATGTATAAAATGACGTAACGACACACGTTGCCATTATATAGTTGTCATTCCACTTGATGTTATTTAGAGTATTTAACATGTCAGTAGTGTCTTTTAAATATGCTGTCTGTTGTACTACATAATTCTGAAGAAATGTATCAATGTATGAGGACAGATTAGCTGTTAGCGAGTCAATCCCCGAGACTATGGGTCTGCCTGGGGGATTGACTACGCTTTTGTGCACCGTGGGAAGGAAGTAAAACACCGGAATTTTAGACTTTTCTTTATATAGAAAATCATATTCTTTTTCGTTCAGTATACCTACTTCCGTCCCTCTGTCCAAGAGGCCTTTCAATTCATTTGCATATTCTATGACAGATTAGATGAGTCACATAGGTATTTTGATCTCCTCGTAGCCTCATAGCTTCTGTTTCATAATTAACCTCTGAATCCCATTACGTAGATTGAATAGATGTGTTCCCCAGTAATACAGCACAATCAGTCAGCATGTTTTTAATTAGCTATTAGCAAGAGAGTATATAAACCAATGGGATAGAAGTGGGCGTCACCCTCCTGATGAAGCCGTGATTGGGTGAAACGCATAGAGTGGGCGGTCCTATCTTTGAGCACGAAAGCGAGTCGAGGAAGTAGGAGAAAAGCTACAGACCACCAGCTCATCCACAGAAGCCGAGTGAGTGACGTCATTTTCGGGGGACAGAATGTAAGGCAGCAAGCTGTTACCATCGGCTTGCTGAACTGTTCCAGGATTTGTATCCGAGACCAGATGAACATCCAGAGAAGGCGGGGTGGTGAGCAGTGTGATGCGCAGTCTCCTCTTAACACTTGCAACTGTGATGTGCCTTTTTAATATTGTTTCTTTGTAAGTGCGTTTTTTATACCATTTAATATAAACTTTTTATAGCATACTGATCTGTGCTATGGAGTTATCCCTTCTTTAATGAGGTACACCCATTTGTCAACACTGGGACTCACAGTCTGTCCTGAGTTCCTGATTACAGAGTATCACAGCATATGTGCCTGATTTTCACTTGTATCCTGTGAGTAGGCAAAACTTAGAGCCAAGATACTCGCCTGATTATTACCCACCATTGCCATTCATCTGCACTTACAGTTGGTTGTTGTCGTTTCTCCTTTTTCATGCTCCCCCTGGGACTGTGAGAACATACTGTATTAGGGTCTTAGAGTGTCAGCTCTGGGACCCAGATTTCGAAAATGTATTACTGCAACTGTATACTGAGTTTGCAACATTAAAGAATTATGCGATTGTTGCCTTTACTGGGATGCTGGGATCGGGAGATTTTTAGGCTGTAATGTTCAGGGTGGCTTTGTCGGAGAAAGTCTTTACAGAATGTGTCTATGTAGCGGGGTTCAGGAGTTATGGGATACCCCAAAAGTTGTATCCGGGGATTGAGTGATATCCTCGGATACAACTAAGCACATTACTCCGCCACACTCGGACCCTGGCAACGTTCTTACGACTCACCGCCAGGATCCCTACTGCAGCATCTTCCAGACAAGATAAATAGGTATGAAGGGGTTAAAAGATATCTGCAGGTATACATGGAGTCCTTAGTATATCAGGGGCTCCCCAGTATAGCAGAGGTATCCACATACCTGCCCAGGTATCCTGAACCTAGTTTAGGGGCTCAGGCGCTGCTCCAGCAAGGTTATAAAGCTCAGCAGGTTTTAAAGTGTCAAAAAGTTTTAAAGTAATTTTCTCAAGTGTGCCAGGAATGAGGCTAGTGATTGTAGGGAATATATACACTCACTCCACCCCTGACAAAAGAATAGGGACTCATAACTTTTAGCACACAGAAAACAGAACACAATATATTTTATTAAATGGGTATAGTTTAATGTGTATATATTGATAACCTGTATATGAACTGAGGGCTTTCTAAGTCATGGATTCCGGAAAACCCATCTGGTAACAAAGCTTGGTGCCTCTGTTTCTGTCCAGCGTCTGTACTTGAAAGGCTCAGGGATGCCAAGGTGTTAGAACAGGAGGGCCACTGCAGTTATCTTTGAGTACCCGCATCCTGGCTAACATAAGACGGTCCGATGGCCATTTGCCAAAAATCCAGACTCTGTGGAGCCTGAGCAGCGGGTGGGCTCAGTATGCAAAGAGGCAGAGGGGCTAGAATAGCCCATGCCCCCTCACTACCTGAGAAAAGGTGCCCGCCCTGCTTTACAATACTGGCAAATCGGTGATTGGCTGGCAGAATTCCCACGTTAAGTTGTCCAGGTTAGTGTTTGAGAGCCTGAACGCTTAAGAGGGCCGGCAGCCTATGGGGAGCACAGATTCCAAGCGCAGACCAACAGCGGCAAATTCAAAGATGCTCAGAACTGAATAGACACGAGCTAGCTTCAAGGATTTTAAAAGCAGAAAAGTTTCTAAGTCCTGCTTTTTACAACAGAGTGGTGGCAGCAGGCATTGCATGCAGAAATCAGTTCCAGGACTTTTGTGAGTAACTACCGGTCATTGGAAAGTCCTCTAAAAAGGCGATCTTAAGGAATTTCGTTCCGGAAACGGATTTATTCGTTAGCCCCATTCCCAGCTATTGTGTTAATCTTGAATTGTGTCACTTTGTGTATCTGTCTTTTATAAGAAATAAATTACCATTTATTTTACCATCTTGTTTTGCTCAATGAAATGATCCCAGTTATAAATAGGTGTTGTAGAACCTGGTCTCCCGTGACACACAGTCACAAGATTTAAGTTTAAATTTTGAGCAGAAAGGCTTTTTCATTTAAATGGTTATCATAACCTATCTTAAAGCAGATAGAAATAGGTTAATAGGTACTATTGATACGTTAAAAAATAAAAAGACCAAAAAGAATAAATTTAACATGGACAATCCTCTTTTTATTACTACGTATAATCCATATTTCTCTAAAATCAAACAAGCCCTGTCTAAACATTGGGGAATAATTAAAGAAGACACTATTCTAGGACGGGTTATGGGAAATAAACCAAAATATCTTTTTTTTAAATCTAATACTTTGAAAAAAATTTGAGCCCAAGTATGCTCAAAGAGCTCCCAAAAACTATAGCCATTAATTGGCTACCTCCCAAATCACACAAAAATTTTAAATGTGCAAAATGTGTAATTTTTAAATTTATGAACACAAGTAAGGATTTTGTTTCTCCATCTGGAACTATATATCCAGTTAATTAATTCAATAACTGTAAATCCCAGTTTATTGTTTATTGCATTATATGCCCTTGCGGATTAAAGTACAGTATATTGGGAAGACCAAGAGGGAACTGAATAGATAAAAAATGCTCGAATTCATTTGCAAAATAATAAAAAAATTGCATCATTTGCCCAAACATTTTCTAATGTTCCATAACTGTGAGGTAGATAATCTCAAGTTTATGGGACTTGAACAGGTCAAACTAAATAAGAGAGGCGGAGATAGGGACAAATTCCTTAAACAAAGGGAACAGTTTTGGATTTATAAACTAGATACCAAGGTACCCAAAGGTCTTAACGATCAAGTAGATCTTGTCCCAGTTTTACAAGTATATATGTATGTATATTGTTGATATAACATGTTATTATTATATGTATGAAGAATTTATGTATGCTTTTATGATTATTAGACTATTTTCAGTCATGTATATTGATCAGGTCTGGATTTGCTTTATGCGTGTGTATTTCTATAATAATGGAGATTATATCTTTATACAAATAATTCCATATTTAATTATTTGTCTAAAAAACATCTAAATTGGCTAGCCCCTACCTTTTGGAGTTAATAATTGATTGATAGATGGACTGAAAGTGGCCTAATATCAATGGGCATCCTGCATAGGGATATACCAATTATGTAAATTAATTAGCCAATTAATGAAGGTATATCAGAAGTTGAGAGGAATAGGGCCACCAACCCTTGATGAAGTCCATTGTGCGAAACACGTAGGGTTGCTGAGAGGCCATTTGTGGGTAGTGAAGTGGAGCTAAACCAAGCGTGTCATTCCCCTTGAGTGGCAGCCATCAGAGCCGAGGAAGAAGTAAACAGCAGGACCACTTTTTCAAAATCTGGCGCCAACATCATAGCGGAGACAGAGCCTGGTGAGACGGTATTCGCCTGCTTACGGGACTAAGTGCAGGACGCCAGGACTGAAGAAACTGCCGTGCAGAGACCCGTGTTGGATTACCAGCTTGCATCGTGGTGACCGGCTGGATTTCGTGCCCGTGCTACCCCTCACCCATTGGTGTTAACTCACATGTGAGTGAGCTATGTTATTTTATTTGTGTTCTAATACGATTTTTACATAAGCTGTGCTTGTCTGTTTTTTCTCCCTTTCGTATCTAAGGTTTTCCCCTCCCCTAAGGAAACGCTGGACTTAAGATCATTTTCACCTGGATCCATACAGACTGAGCATGCTTGGTAAAACATTTTACTATCCCTAAGATCAAACTAGTTGAGCACAATTATATCAATTTTTTGTATAAACAAAGATATACATACATCTACCGAGGTAGCAGTTTGGCAAAACCGCTGCTTTGATAGATATAGAATAAGGCCTTAAAAATTTGAAGGAAGAAGACCATTATTTAGTTTGTCAATTTAGGGTGTGGATACATCAAACTAGCTGAACAAATAAGACATATATATATATATATATATATATAGCAACTGTAAATATTACTGTATGCTCATTTGCATGTCTTAGACAGGTCTGCAACCCTGTCTTTCCCCATTATCGCCCAGCATACAGCGCTTCCACTGCAGCAAGGGATTCTGGGAAATGACATGCAAATGAGCACTCAGTGCCACCTTTTGTCTCAAGCTCGTATTACACAAGCAACTCCTCAAGCCAATGCATGGTGTTTTAAACACAGCTTTTAGACAGAGGCTGGGATGAGATGCAAAGCCATTGAACACCCATATATATATATATATATATATATGATATATATATACCTATTATACAGTTCACGGGAGACTCCTGTGGCGGGTAGGATCTCGGTGGCCGGAACAGCAGGAAGCGTAGTAGGGGTCACAATCAGAGGGTCCGAGGCAGGCGGCAGACAGCGCAGTCAGGAAACAAGCAGAGGTCCGAGGCAGGCGGCAGGTAGCGACGTCAGGTAACAAGCAAAGGTCCGAGGCAGGTGGCAGGTAGCGAAGTCAGGTAACAAGCAGAGGTCGGCAACGAGGAGACTGGAACAGGACAGGGGAGCAAGGACAGGTCTGGGGGCAGGGACTGAGAACAGGAACAAACAGGGTCAAGCCAGATTACCAGCAAGGGCGTTTACTGTGAACAGACTTCTATGGTACAGGTACAGAAAACAGATCAGGATATCAGAAGCATGTGCATAAGGAATCTGACTTCAAGCAAAGGCAAACACAACAGACAGGAAGCAAGCTATAAAGGACAGAGACAGGAGCAACAAGAAGACAGACAGACAGAGGAACCCAGAGCCAACAGAAGGCAGCAGCACACCCAGTGGACAAGGAAGCTATGGCTAGGCAGGAGGTCTAGGCGATCCTGACATTACTCCCCCCTCTCAAGAGCGTTCTTCGGACGATCCTCCAGGCTCTTCCCGGAGGCCTTGATGAAACGGCGACTCAAGGTGACCCACCTCTGGTGGCTTGTCAGTGGGCAGAGGGTACTCCACAGGTACATTGGGTGCGGCAAGGAACCTCCGAATGGGTACGTTCACCCCAAAAGCAGGGGCAGAGCTATCAGGAACGTGGGCAACAAGGACGGGTGCAGCTTTTCCACATGAGTCAGTGGGGACACAGTGTTGGCTCACCATGGTCTCCTCTTGCGACTGCCGTTTCGTGGCATCAACCAATGAAAGACCAGCTATTTGAGTTTTCAGCTCTTGAAGCTGTCCTTCTGCACTTCTTTTCCCACTCAAGGCAGTTGTCAGTTCAGCTTCTTCTTTTCTGATCTGCAGCTGCCGGTACGCCTCCCGGGCCTTGTCCAGCTCCAGCTGCAGCCGAACCTTATCACGGGCTGTGTGGTCCAATAATTTGCAGGCATCGGCCATTTTGACCTCATAGCGCAGTGTCAGGCCAGCCACTTGACAGACTGACACCTTCTCTCTCTCCTCCTTTTTGGCAAGCTGTGTCTTGAGCTCAGTGATCTGCGCCTGCAGCGCTGTGAGTTGCTGAGATGTGTGTTCAGCTGTTAGCTTTAGCTCTTCCATCTTTAGGCGTTGCTGCAATTTCCACTCCTCAGCGAGAGACCCCTGGTTGAGTGCATTTTGCAATTTTCCACTCAGGGCTTTCATCTCTTTACTGTGATCATTTTGAGCTTGCTTCCATGCATCCCTCATTACGTCTTGGAGCTCTGACAATTCCTTTGTCAAGGTCTCAGCTGCCTGCCTTTTCCAGGTCTCTTTCTCTTGGGTGTACTGACTGTTAGAGATGGAGCAGTGTCTCTGCTCCTCCAACTCTTGTTTCAGTCTCTGGACCGCCTTGTGTTCCCTCTCATATAGGGTTACCTGGGCTCTAAGCTCCTCCTCCAGCGAGGCTCTGGTTATGCTCAGTGTGACCTTCAGCTCCTCATGCTGTTCTTTGGGGACACACTGGGTACTCAAATACTCTTCCAGCATCTTTATCTTGTAGGCAGTCTGGAAACTTTCTTCCTGCAGAACTCGCTGCTTTTCTTCAGCATTCACCCATTTCTCCTTGGTGTCCTGCAGATGTGCACGCAGTTCTTGCAGCTGACTCTGCAGCATATTTTCTGTTTGTGTGCGCCACTCCAGGGAGACACGTTCTTCTTGCAGCATTCTCTCTGCATTCTGCAGTGCTGTCTGCATGTCTAACTTTTCCTGGGCCAACTGTTTCTTCTCCTCTCCTAATTCATGGAGTTTCTTATCTCCTTCACTGACTTGGACATAGAGATTCTTGCACTCCTGGGTTACCATTTCAAAACTGCTATTTAACCCTTCGAAGATCTCTCTCAAAGAACGTAGTTCTGTGTTGAAGTGGCAATTCTTCTCCTCAGAGGCTTCCAGTTTTGCGCAACTTGAGCCATGTATCTCTGGTACTGCGCATTATCAGCATAGGCCTTCTCCAGCTTACTTGACAGGATTACCCTGTCCCTCTCCAACTGCTCTCTTTCTTTCTCCTGGAGAACACACTTAGCAATTGCTGAAGATAGACAGCTTTGTAGTGCAGTCTTGGCTTCTTGCTCCTTATCTAAACGTTCATAAAGACAATCAATCGCTTTCTGTGCGGCTTGAAGCGTCTGAGTAGGGGCATCTTTCTTTTCTTCCACTATTCTTGGGATACGTCTGTGAGTTGCCTTAAGCTGCAGCATATCTCTTTCATCAAATGCAGACTCTGAGGTTAAATTTTCATTCTTAATTTCTTCTGCAACTTCCACAGTAATGCCTCCCTTCTTTTTCTTCTTCTTCCTTGCTTTGAGAAGTTCTGAAGAATTAGTGGTACTGTGTTCACATTTACTGCTCAAGACTGTTTGAGTGGGAGCCATAATTAAACCACACTTCCCAAGAAACCAGTAAAGAGGAAATGTGTTTTTAAAACAGAAGCATTAGAATGAACAACAGGAATATTAGACACAGAGAGACACAAGATAGGAGAGCTGACCCTTTGAGACATTAGCATCAGTCACAGAGATTTCTAAATGCAAGGAAAAAACATAGACAGAGAAACCTGTAGTTATATCTGAATCTTTAGGCATCAGGTGTAGGGATATCATATAGACAGAGAGAACCTGCAGTTGCATCTGAATCTTTAGGCATCAGGCATAGGGATATCATATAGACAAAGAAAAACCTGCAGTTGAATCTGAAACTTTAGATATCAGGCATAGAAATATCATAGACAGCTGGAAACTAATACAGAGAAAACTTGTAGTTAGATCTGAAACTTTTGACATCGGACATAGGAATATCAGACAGAGAACCCTGCAGTCAAATCTGAAACCTTTGATATCAGGCGTAGGGATATCATATGTTGCAGAGAAACAAACTTTAGGGGAACTTGCAGGTAAACCTGAAACCTTAGAACCAATCACATGAAAAACTATAGATGCAAGAAAATCAAAGCATGCAGCAACAAAATAATGGGAGCACTTTTGTCTTTTGAAATGGGGACCCTGTGAACAGCAGTGGTCCAACCAGGGAAAGCAGTAAATCAAGGTAACCGTCTAAAATAGAAATGTGAGTCTGAAAATCTGCAGTGGCCCACCCACAATGCAGAGACAATTCTTGTCCAGGTAATGAAAGTCTGAAAATGGCAAAAACAGGTACTGCAGGGAGGGTTTTTTTTTGTAAAAGGGAATTCTTCTCAGGGAGAAAGTGGCACAAAAAACCCTGCAGAAACCTTTGCAGCAACAAAACCTTCAGGATCCCAACTGGGATTTCAAAAAACAAAAAAAAAGTACTTATCTTCCTCCAAGTGGATGGGGTCTGCTGAAGCAGGAAGGCAGAGAATCTGTTCCAGCGAGATCCAGAAGTGGCCTTTGCTTTCTGTCACGGGAGACTCCTGTGGCGGGTAGGATCTCGGTGGCCGGAACAGCAGGAAGCGTAGTAGGGGTCACAATCAGAGGGTCCGAGGCAGGCGGCAGACAGCGCAGTCAGGAAACAAGCAGAGGTCCGAGGCAGGCGGCAGGTAGCGACATCAGGTAACAAGCAGAGGTCCGAGGCAGGCGGCAGGTAGCGAAGTCAGGTAACAAGCAGAGGTCGGCAACGAGGAGACTGGAACAGGACAGGGGAGCAAGGACAGGTCTGGGGGCAGGGACTGAGAACAGGAACAAACAGGGACAAGCCAGATTACCAGCAAGGGCGTTTACTGTGAACAGACTTCTATGGTACAGGTACAGAAAACAGATCAGGATATCAGAAGCATGTGCATCAGGAATCTGACTTCAAGCAAAGGCAAACACAACAGACAGGAAGCAAGCTATAAAGGACAGAGACAGGAGCAACAAGAAGACAGACAGACAGAGGAACCCAGAGCCAACAGAAGGCAGCAGCACACCCAGTGGACAAGGAAGCTATGGCTAGGCTGGAGGTCTAGGCGATCCTGACAATATAGTGTTCGACAATGCTATACATTTACACGCCCGGGGCGAGTGGATTTAACCTCTGGGCGAGCAACTATTGGCCCAAGCAGCACACGTGTTTTTTTTTTTAAATTATCCCTGCTCGCACTGCTGTTTTCCCCCCGCTCGCGCTGGACGGGTTCATGTGGGTGGGTGGGTAACTGCAGCGTTACATCAGCGCAGCCCCCCCATCAGCGCAACCCCCAAGCGAGGCCTCCCAACCCCCGGCTCTCTGAGCAGTGCCTTTGCTCCTCTCCCGCCTCTCAGCAATACTTTCCCTCTTCATCAGCGCTTTCAAAAGTTTAAACCCCTTCATAAGATGCTTTTTTCAAAAGCTTGTTTGTCAAAAAAAACAACAACTTTGTAAAGCTTTACTTACAAATCATGCAGTTTATTGATGAAACATCAGCGTATACATGGTTTCAGGTCTATCCTTGTACCTTTCTTCAGGTCAGGTTTCAACACCTGGTCAAAGGTTCAAGGATGGACCAGAAAAGTTATCATTTATTAAAATCTGATGTATCTTCATGATATTATGTTTTTACAGTTTCCAAAATCCAGTGAAGAGATTTAGGGGTAAATTCGATATACATCATAGCAGCCGTTTGGGGCATTTTGGGCTGAAAATCCCTTTGGACATCTTTCAGGATTTTCAGCTGAAAATAACCCGAACCACCTCTCCGGACTATATCGAATGTATCCCTTAATATAGTTTACAATGTATAATCTGAATCAAGAGTACAATCAGTGTTTAGTTACAATGTTCTGTATAAGCCTTTGTTATTTACATTTATGTGGGACATGGGGAATTTCAGGGAGCCAAATGCTACAGTATTATCTTCATATTGGAAAAGGAGAATTGCTACTAAGTTCTAGATAGTCTTCATTATTAATAGGTCTAACATTAAGAAATAATAAACTTGCATATACAAGTCATTTAAAAGAATCATTATATGAAAAGGACAGGCATGGTCATGTATAAAATGGCCTCAGCATGCACAATTTAAATGAGGTCCTGTGCCACACTAGTACATCTGAAGTGTAATCTTATGAATACACAAGGGAGAGAGGGTTGTTTGTTTTCTTAGCAACTCCTATTAGTTGTACAGTAGATTTTTGTTTTGTTTTTAAACCTCATAGAGATGCAACGTACAATAAATTGAATCTGTTCCAAAATACTCATTTACAGCACAAGTTTGTCTGAAATTCTGTTGTTCTTATTAAATAAATTCAGTTCCTTTTCAAACACAAGGATTTCTATAAGCAG
This sequence comes from Ascaphus truei, assembly GCA_036426205.1. Lineage (NCBI taxonomy): Eukaryota > Metazoa > Chordata > Amphibia > Anura > Ascaphidae > Ascaphus > Ascaphus truei. The sequence goes on from WSYH01003661.1 coordinate 29,824, forward strand.
CATTGCAACGTATTTAGATGGATGCACTTATAATGCCAGTAATAAGTCGATCTGTAGAAAAACAAGAATGTATATTGCCTATGAATTCCCCCTTGTTTGTTTTTGATTTGTGGAGATAGTGAGCTCACACATGTTCGCTCTGTATGTAGCAGACTGTCAAAATGGGTCCTACACAGTTTCCTCAGCATTAGCTTTCAGAGATAGAGCATCCCATAGAAAAGCACATGCAAGTTTGTTTTGGATTGCCAATTCCCATTCACCCCTGAAACACACTTTTGTACAAAAGGTCAAAATGACCAAGACCAAAGCATAAACTGTCTGGCTAGCAGTTAGATCACATTAGCTGGCATGGCTGACAGGAGGAGTTCCCAATGGTTCCTCCTCTTCACATAAAGTGAGTTATTCGGTTGCCATATACTGTATAAAAGCTTGTTATATACTACATTGCAAATAAAAATACCACTTGTGAGCACATTCACGTCTCAGACAGGTCTGCAACCCTGCTTTTACCCATTATCTCCTACAATACAATGCTTCCACTGAAACAAGGGATTCTGGGTAATGACATGCAAATGAGCACATAATGTCACCTTTTACTTCATGTCCATTTTAACATGGACCCCTATAAGCGTATGCATGTCGTATTACACAGCTTTTCAGCACTGCCAGTGTCATAAGAAGTACAGACAGCTCTTTCGATATACTACACACATATATAAGATAATCATAGACATAGCCTGGTCCATCCGTCCACCCACCCCTCTGGCCCCTTACCTTCAGGTGCAGCTGCGGCTGGCAGTGGAGGCTGGGGCGAGTGCTGGTGGCGTGTGGGGGAAGCTAGGTAGAGGTGGTGATCCGGTCGCCGGAACTCTTCAGCACAGGTGGCGGCCATCTTGGGACTTGATCATGTATATTTTGGAGGGGGCACTCCATTTTGTATAATATAGCCATTTTGTACTAATGTCGCCATTTTGTTGTTTACTGTTTTTAATGCTGGCCGAATGCCCAAAATGTGGTCAGCTTGAGTCTCTGAATAACAGCAGGAAGTCTGGCCACGTATGCTAACATGTGCGCTGTCTCAGCATTTAAAGTCAGAATATATGACTTCACTATTGTGACTTTTAGATAAATCACGTAATGCCAAAATATGGGAATTAAGCTGTTGCAGGTACTGTATACACTCTCGCTCAGCTATAAAACCTGAGTGCGACTGTTAATAAACTAAGAGAAGTATTTGACAAAGCTGTGTCTGACTCGTTTACTTCATCCTCCGAGCGTTCGTTCTTTTCCTGTTCAGCACCTTAGAGGGTCTTGGCCTCTCGAGAGGGTCTTCTGAGTTGAAGGGGACGGTCCATACTAACGTTGGAGTATAGGACAAATTTACAGGATTCCTCGCACATGCGCAGTATGGCTTGCGCATGCGCAGAGCAAAGGAGAGCGGCGGCCATTACAGAATAGCTCTGCAGGGGAACTACAATTCCCAGCAGCCCCAGGGGCTGCGGATCACATGGCACAAAACAGCCAATTGGGCTGCAGATATCCCCGGCTGACAGTTGGATACTTTTGGCGCGTCCTGTCCTCACGCTTTAGTCGGGACCCTGAGGCAGAAAAGAAAGGTAATGTCCATGGAGCAGTGCTTCCCTGGACTAGGCCTAGCTTTGCCCTTTGTCCGATCACCCTCAGCTTGTGGCTGCTGCAGGGAAGGCCCATAGTTAGAGACACTTCCCCAGTAGTCATCATAGTGAGGGTACAGCACACCGGTGACGGACACAACGCAGTGTGCAAGGCCATGGTCTGTGACCAGAACACCACCATAATACAGACCCTCTATAGCGGGACACTTCAGCGGGAGTCCACCCCACGCAGAGGCGGATATCTTTGTGGGACAGACTGAACGCTTGTCTGTTATTCAGTGACACCCAGGGGCTGGACTGCCTGGTTAGGTATACCAACTAAGTGCACCAACGGCCACACATACTGTGGGCAGCGCTGTCACACACTTGGGGTGGGATTGACAATTGTGGGCTGGACACTGGGACACTGGTGCCCCTGCACCCAAGTACTGTGGGGAGACTCCGCGGGTCAATATATAGATGTATGGTATTTGTTGTATTGCATGTGTTAAAAGTACGTGTCCAGTAAATACTGTTATATCATACCCTGGTGTGTAATTACTGGTTATATTGTCTTGGGAGGGGCTATCCCACTGTGTGAGGATCCTTCTCAGATGGAGGCGCTGTTAGCATACACATTACGTACACCCCAGGCTCCCTGCAGCAGAGGATCAGGCCTCCTGTAGTCCTATAAGGTAATGCACTGCACGTAGTTGCCCTAGACACGGGGGAAAGGGGGCTACATACAATATATAAGATGCTGCTTAATAAAATACTGGCTTTATCTAATATCTACGAAAATCCTGCAGACCAAAAAAAAAAAACTAAACAAGAATGGACAAATTAAATGCTTCAGTGTCCACTTTATCTCACAAGAGCCGTAATTCAAGGTTTAAGAGGGTTAACTGCCATTGACTTGATGATGCACATATGTTCCGGAGGTCTTGTTATTGAGAATAAGCCAGGTAATGCGCATCTGAAATTGGCAGCAAGGGAACCCATCAAGCGCGATTTGGAAGGAGGCTATTTTGGGGGCTTTAGATGGAAGCACAAAAGGGGAGTAACGGGGAGAGCTGCACATGTTTGGTTGGAGGGAATGAAGCTCTGGATAAAGGGTGGAAACTCTAAAGTTGCACAGCAATGCAGGGTTTGCTAACAGACTCTCAGAGACACTTGGTTCCCATGAGCACAACTTTTGGACACAGGGCAGGTGCAGTGTGGGGGCTCCCTCTTACCTTTCTCTGGTGTTGGCTCTGGGTGACACAGGTACTCCTTGCAGGTACTCCTCCATTCCCTGAGCGTGGCTTTGCCTCCTCTCCCCTGGATTCCTGTAATTTTTAACTGTCTAGTTAAGCTCTATGGAAGCTGAGCAGGTCATTATTGGCACATGATAGCAGGGCATCAGTGAGCCATGACGTCACTGCCAGGAGCACCCTCAGGCTCTGAGGGACGGGCCCCCTCTCCTGGGCCAATCAGGAGACAGAAGTCTACATGGAGGAAGCCAATGAAAGGCAGGGAGGAGGGGACTGGAGTTAAAGGGAATGTTGGAGGTATGAGTGCAATACTATCCACCAACAGGTTCAACTCTCAGGGATTCTGTATGAGGGATCCTGTCTCACCCTGCCGTGTGTGTGTGTTTTTAAAAATGTAAAAAAATAATAATATTTAAACAGGAGCCATGCTCAAACCGCGTTATAAGCGATCCACGTTGTAGCGGGTCGCGCTAAAAAACAGGTTTACCTGTTGCAAACTGAAACATAGGAATGGTTTGAAACTTCAAAAATGTTTTCAAAGTACTTATATTTTTATAATCTTTAAAAAAAAAAACCTTCAACCCCTATAACGTATTATGGCCGTTTGGTGATATGAGATTTATAACAATTAATTCATAACAATTAAATAAAAACAAGCATTTGCCAAAAACGCATTGATTGTCACTGTGCTTATCTATACCCAGAAAACAGCATAGATAAGCACATTGCAAGTCAATGGGCAAACTTTAAAAAAAAAAAAAAAAAAAAAAGATTAAATAAAAGCCAATCAATGTGTTTCTTACATTTGCCGAGATTCAGCCTCCGAATCCTACTCCGGCACCATCTCTTGACCCTTGACGCAATGCTCAACAGCCTGATGCAGAAAAGTCCATGATCCTCTGTTGATTGAAGAGACATCTCCGGTAAGCTCTTGAGTTCTTCCTTCTTTTCTTCTTTATAATTCAAGGGGGCCCGGTGATGTTGCTCCGACATCTTCTTGGGCTCAAATGAGACGGGGCAGGACCTATATAAGGCCTGTGATGTCAAATTTGAGTGTCAAATGGTACACCCCCAATCCGATTGGTTGGTGTACGATATGACAGCTTCCATTTTTTTTACGGATGTGACGTCATCAAAAAGGGAGGGAAGCCAGCCAATCAGGTAGTACAGTTTATGCTTTCCTACCTTTAAGGTGACTCACTCAGGTAATTTCGCCCCTGAGTAAATATGACACTATATTGTGGTTGGGGGAGATGGAGAATGGGGAATCTTATGCCAGATTCTGTTGGGAGGCTGTGTGGAGATAGCAGTTTCAAAGATTAACATCAAAGCTATTATCTGTTTTTTTTTTCCTTTTTATTATTATTTGTGTTAATGTGTTGAATTTTGAAATTATAAGTATGATGAGCAATACTAAAAATAATTTTGTGTAAATATGTTTTTCTGTTTCTTATTTTTTTTTCTATATTGTTTTGTTGTAATGTTGTATAATGTTTGTAAACCCAATAAAAAAAACTATTAAAAAAAATAAATAATAGATGACGTCACTTCAGCAAAAATAAATAAAAATGGAAGCCATCACATGGTATACCCACCAATTGGATTAGTAGATATACCATGTGATGCCTTTCCTTTTTTGGAGTGATGAGACATCATCAAAAAGGGACGGAAGATAGCCAATCAGGTAGCATGCCTCCTTCCCTTTTTGATGACGTCACATCACTCCAAAAAAGGAAAGGCATCACACGGTATATGCAGGGGGTTTCCGAGGCTAAAATTAATACAGTTCTGCTCCAAAGACCCGCTGCTTCAATACTGTGTTATTAAAATAAAATAAAAAGCTGTGTGTGCTGTGCACGCGCATAGTAAGTGAAACTTCTTTGACTTTTGTCACAGAAATTGACTTATAACGTGCGTGCTCGGCACACATGTGTCAGTCAGTGTGTCAGTCAGAGAGTATGTGTGTCAGTCAGAGAGTATGTATGTGTGTTTGTTTGTGTGTGTGTCAGTCAGTGTATGTATCTGTGCCGGTTAGTGTGTGTATGTGTGTCAGTCAGTGTGTGCATGCGTGTCAGTCAGTGTGTGCATGTGTGTCAGTCAGTCAGTGTGCATGTGTGTCAGTCAGTGTGTGCATGTGTGTCAGTCAGTGTATGTGTGTGTGTGTGTGTGTGTGTGTGTCTCAGTCAATGTGTGTGTGTGTGTGTGTGTGTGTGTGTGTGTGTGTGTGTGTGTGTGTGTCAATGTTTGTTCCTCTCCTCTCTCTCTGTTGTTGTGTGAATGTCTCTCTGTGTCGGTCAGTGTGTATGTGTGTCACGTCAGTGTGTGTGCATGTGGTGCAGTCATTGGTGTGTGCATGTGATTTTTCAGTTCAGTGTGTGTGCATGTGTGTCAGTGTGTGTGCATGTGTGTCAGTCAGTGTGTGCATGTGTGTCAGTCAGTGTGTGTGCATGTGTGTCAGTCAGTGTGTGTGCGTGTGTCAGTCAGTGTGTGTGTACGTGTGTCAGTCAGTGTGTCAGTCAGTGTGTGTGTGCGTGTGTCAGTCAGTGTGTGTGTGCGTGTGTGTCAGTCAGTGTGTGAGCGTGTGTGTCAGTCAGTGTGTGCGTGTGTGTGTCAGTCAGTGTGTGCACGTGTGTGTCAGTCAGTGTGTGTGCGTGTGTGTGTCAGTCAGTGTGTGTGCGTGTGTGTGTCAGTCAGTGTGTGTGCGTGTGTGTGTGTGTGTGTGTCAGTCAGTGTGTGAGTGTGAGCCAGTCAGTGTGTGAGTGTGTGTGTCAGTCAGTGTATGTCTCTCTCTGTGTTGTGTGAATGTCTCTCTGTATTGTGCCCCCCCCTCCTCCTCCTCCTCCTCCCGACTCCCACTACCCCCGGCGAAGCTGCGGACACGGCTGTGTGTCCTGCTGCAGCCAGCCCCCCCGCGACACGGTGGTCCCGTCACCCTCCTCCCGTTACCGAAGCAGGAGCGACAGGGCAGGGGGTGGAGCCTCGGCCTCAGATAGCTACCCCACCACGGAGCTGCGTACTCCACAGCCAATCACCGGTTGCCTCGCAGCAGCGCCCTCTGCCAATCACACCCCCACGAAACCTGCCATCCACAACATGGCTATGGACAGAGCCTCTGCGCATGCGTTGAGGGGGACGGCTGCCGGTGTGGAGGAGCGTTAAGGTAAATGTTGAGCAGGTGGGGGGGGGGGAGCGGCGGCAGTTAGATATCAGCGGGCGCGGGCGCGGGCGGGGAACGGCGGCGGACGTGTGGGGGGAATGGTTGGAATGGCGGCCGTTAGGAGCGGCGCCTGCGGCTATCGCCGCCGCCGCATATGTCATCGGCCGTGTGGGGGGAGCGGCGCATGTGATTTGCCAGAACACAGCCCGGCCTCATCTGCCAGCACTTTGACGTCAGCACTTTCACGTCACATCCGTTTCATTTTCTGTCCCTACAATCCATTTTTGTCCCATTAGGAATGAGGTGCCACTAAAGAAGTTTCACTTCAAAAACAGTGCAATCACCTGTAAGAGCTGTGCAGGGAGATGCAGTTCTTAGCCACTACGGTCAGATCGCAAGGGTAGAACTGAGAAAAAGGCTGAGATAAGAACACTGCTTTCCTGAGTGGTATTAGCATTTTCCTACCTAACGGTTTCTGACTTTCGATAATTCTTTCTAAATACCATAACACAAGTCAGTCCGTTCGATAACGTCAGGTCAAACTTCGATTTGGAAGTGATTTTATCTAAGCTACTAGAATAGGCCCCCAAGACTTTTTACATTTTACACAACAGTAGTCTGCATTCAGGACCTTTCCTGAAAACCAAAAGCTGGTTTCACACACACATTCTCTTTTGCAGATAAATAACCTTTTGATACAACCTGAGAAAGGGACATTCTTTTAAAGGATATCTTAATAAAGTAAATGTACAGTAATGTAAATGCTGTTCACTCAAGTGCTGATGCTTTAAACACATTCTGGCAGCCATTTAGTTAAATGTGTCAAACACACAGCAATGCCACTTAAATGTTGTATCAATTACCTAGTTAAAAGCAACCATACATTGCTCTATCTGTGCAGACCAGTTTGCAGAAGACAGAGTTGCTCTGTGTACAATATTCACTATACGTGGTAGTTACACAGAGTGATGTGCTTACGTGCAGTATGGCTGCCATAGTGAGACCATGTAACTGGGAGGGAGAGCGCGCTGTGTCCCGCAGCACCGCACCGCCAGAGGAAGGGGGGAGAGTGCTGAGCGCCGTGTCCCCATTGCACCGCCCCACCAGAGGGAGGGGGGCAGTGCGCTGTGCGCCGACGAGCGCCGTGTCCCCACAGCACTGCCGGGGGCGGGGGGGAGAGAGCGCTGAGCGAGGTGTCCTTGGGGGGGGGGGGGGGGGGGACACTGGGAGAGCCTGCAGGACATGCTGAGCACCACACTTGAAAGGCACAAACACACACAGTGAGACACACACACACACACACACACTGACTGACGCGCGCGCTCACACACACTGACTGATGCGCGTGCACACACACTGAATGACGCGAGCCCACACAAACACACACACACAGTGATGTGCACACAAACACACACAAGGAATTCACAGTTACTATAAATATAGAAGTGCAAATAGCTAAAACACGAATTGTAAGTCAAACTTCCTTGCGTTTTGGCATTGAAATTGTGTTTTGATTTTTTATTAAAAACATCACCATCACAAATATAATTTCTGTGACAAAACAGTGACAAAAGACAAAGAAGTTTCACTTAAAATGTGCGTGCTCGGCACACACACACACTTTTTTTTAAACCACCTACCCTATGTCAAATTCATATAATTTATATATCAAGGGTCCTCTATGCTGGAACTTTTTTCAATCAATACTGTATTGTGTCTCTACAGCTCTTAGCACCTCACAATTTTTCCAAATTTTGTATATAGCTGGCAGCCCAGTCTATTACTTAGGTTGTGCTTATAGTGCCTGGCGACGGCGACGCAACGTCGCTCCAAAACAAATCCGTTGACTCCGACGTAAGCGCTTATAGTAAGCACGCCGGCGACGGAGCGACCAAAAATGTTGAAGCCGGGTAAATGTAATTTTTTTTACAACAATGGGAAAGGGGGAAAGGGGTGGAAACCCTCGCATCAGCCTCTAATAAAGAAAGAGTTAACAACGGTGCAATAAGGGGAAGGAGCAGAATTATAACAATTAAACAAAAGACACCCTATGGGCAGCACTCGTTGTAAGCAAATATGAATTGGTGATAAATTTAAAATTAAGATGCTTTAATCGTATAATTTAAAATAGATGTCAAAATTGTTGAAAAAATGGTCAACTGACTGTGGTAACAAAATACAAAGAAAACAGACAAAAATATATAAAATACTATAACTGAGGTCTAGGGGGGGAGGTGGAGAGCCCACCTAGCTGCTAACTAGCAGAAATCAACAATCAAGGACTGTAATAGTCAACCCCCTAGTTCAGCAATAACAAGGTTAAAAGGCCTGTAAAGTGGATACAGGTGACGGAGAACTACCCATGCAAAGGTATATACCTATGTGCTATGCACAATAGATTGAGAGCTCACTAATTGCTATTTGATAATCCACAATGAAGATGGTGAGGAATACCCTAAATTAAGGGTTAAAGCAAGCCTAACTATAGGAGGGTTAATATGGTGGGCAATGTGTTATATTATAGTGTGCACAAGAGCTCACAAAGTCGCCACATGTGACTGTCTCTAAACCAATCAGAGAGCGCTGTCCCCCCCCCCCCCCCCCACTTCGTGACATCACTGGCCTTGTCGCCAGCGACTTCACTTAAAACTGAAGTTTAACTTTCGCTAGTGGCGACGGCGACGTCATCGGTCGCATCGCGGGCACTATAAGCGCGGCCTTAGTTTCACTCCTTTTCTAGCAAGCAATTATTTTATCACAGATTATTAGCACAGACAGGCTGTGCTGGTCATGGAAACCAGGGGTGTGTAATCGGGCGCACTTCAACAGTTTAAATAGCCTATACTGTATCTTGAAAGAAACAGGATTTATTTCATGTGGTGCTATATATCTCACACTTTCACTAGGCTAGGGACGGGTTGTATGAAACTGTAACAATAACACTGTATCAAAGAAATTGTTTTCAACTGGATTTCTATCTTCCATACACCTGGTGCTAATGTTGAAGAGCCACTTTTCCTCCAGTCTTGCAGCAATAACACTTTTATACATAACCGTAAAAACTCCCATAACTGACAACATAATATTCTTACATCTGTACACCAGGCACAGTTTTGCCCCAGGGAGGTTAGATACACAACCCCCTATTAGACACCATGCGGGCTATTGATCAGTATCTGGACCGCAACAATTGAGCAACATCAGTGTAAAAAAATAATGACTATTAAGAAAAAGGGTACCATGGAATGTAATATTTTCTGTTTTCATTGATATAGTGATTTCTTTGATCCATTATTGCCCTCATTTTGCAGTTCAAAGACTGACTAAATAGACCCCAAATTGGGAGCAGTGGGGATCTTTTTTTTTTAATGGGTCTATTTATTAGAGTCTTGTGTCTGCAAAACAAGTTAAATAAAATGTCATCAAATACTATATAAATATACTATATTAGTATATAAATACTATATATTATACTATATTATATATTATAACTATATTACTATATATATCATTAAATAAATATATATATATATTTAATGATCTTAAAAACCTATTAATGTCCTAAAAAAAACAACAACACTGAGTTAGCTATTAGTTTGTCCCCAGTTCGGGTGGATACAGAAGAGCCCTCTCAGTGAGAATGAGGGAGACCTGCCAGGTCTTCTCCTCCACCGCGCCCGTCACTCACCCACACGCTTGGAGAGCCCCAGCTCTCGGTTGAGCCACTCGCAGATGATCTCCGACATGTTTCCCGAGTCACAGAGCCCGGCGCCCCGATAATATCATGCTATAATCCGCGGGCTCTCTGCTGCTCGGGGCCGCGGCCTGCTTGGGGAAGCGCGCACTCAAGCCGCGTCCCGTCTCCAAGGACAACCAGTTGCTAAGGAACGGTTGTTAAGGCCGCGCGCGAGGGAGCCGCTGCGGATCATGGAGAGGGAGAGGCTTGGCTAGAGCGGGGATGGAATGATTCGTGGGCGCCACCTGCTGTCTGTAGCTGGGAATTGGTGGGGATGGGCGGGGTTAGCCCATACATCCCCAGCAGCCGCGACTCTGCACACATAGGAAGTCCCCTAACCCGATGAACGGAAGTCCGGTGGCTCAGTCCTCTGGCTCTCATGTGCTGCTTTATTTTTCCCACCAGTTAACATCAAACAGTTGCACCGGCTATCATTCTGTTTCTATCTCTGCCCTTCTGCCTCCATCATTCCTGCCCTCTTACCCCAGTCACCTCTGTGCATCTCTCATTTTATCATCCTCTACTTTACCTTTTCCCTATTTAGGCTGAGTTCAGGTGAATACTACACGCGCACGTTCGTCACAATTTCGGTTTATTCGGTGGGAGTTTTCAATCTGAACATTACACCCGGCGGCAAAGTACAGCGTTGACGCTGCTACATTTTGCCGCTACAACCCAAATTTATTTTTGGGGCTGCAGTCGCGTCACGTGAGCTAGTTCAGCGAACCAGCGCCATGACACGTTCGCCACACCCCCAAACGGCGCGACCCAACTCCTGCAGCTGAGGCACAGCTCGCCGGGCTGCAGGAGCGCGCGGCGGGGGCGCGCACGGGAGCTCGCGGCTGTAGTTTCTACCCGGACCTCATCCTTAGTGTGCATTCCTCTTTAAGCCGCTCCGTGTGATTTCACGCTCTCTTTCTATGACTGTTGCACTCCAGGGCATAGTTGAAAACGAGAGTTAACTCTCAATGTTTCACCAGGAAATATTACATTATTAGACAAATAAAATAAATACAATTTGTATGCATCATTTTAATTAAATAATAGCACCAACAACGTACGCAGCGCTTTAGAAAAATACGATATAGGGTAAATAAATTACAAGCCATGGGGATAAGTGCAACAGGTAACTGACAACATAAGGCAACAGGAGACCCTGCTCCGAAGAGCTTACAATCTAAATGTTTCCTGACGTTCCATTCCCTAACTTAATCTCCATCTCTCTTTCCCTTTTACCTCCTCTCCTTTTCCCTCATATTTGACATTCTTTCTGTATTTCTTTCTGCCTCTAGCTCACCGCTTTGCATTTCCCTCTATTTTGACCCTGTGGAGTTTTTCTTTTTTTGCCTCATTCACCATATCAGCAGATTCTTCATAGCCTCTTCCTTTTACTTCTTCACTCTCATTCTGCCTTTTCACTCCCTGCTAGTTCTCTAGTTCTCTTACCATCTGTAGCACTTCTCCCCCCACCCCTCTGGGATGCTTCTCCCCCCCCCCCCCCCCTGGGGCTCTTGCTCCCCCCCCCCCCCTCTGGGAGATCTTGCTTAAGCTACAGGTACGTGTGGTGCTGGTTACCTGTGAGGGTCCAGGAGAGATGAGCTTCCGCGATGTTGTGGGGAACAGGACAGGCTTTTGGGTGATCCTCAGGTTCTTTTCTTGGTTACATCGCCTCTAGTCATAGCAGGCTACAGCATAGCTGCAGGCAGTCCATACCATGACAGTCTTTTCTCCTAAACTTCTGTCCAATAGACTGCGACTTAGTCAAAAGTATATAAAAAGGATCTTTATTTGGTGCAGCCACTGCAGGTGGTATCACAGCGTTGCATAGTAGTGGGGTAGTAGAGGTTCCAGACCCCTGGTTGGTGCTGGCCAGCAGATAATATTTTGAGGCCTTGTGCTTTGCACAGATCTTGGTTCTCTCAGCCCCTGGAGGGGCTTGTGCTCCTCTCTTCCCTGGGTGGAAAGGCACTGACTCTATAATTTGGAAGGCATCCTCCCTAATGCAGAAAGGGGAGGGCACAGGGTCTGCACCATTATTGGCTGCAACACAGACCCAGTGTCACTTCCCCTCCTTCCATTCAGGGAGGGGATAACCCCCACAGGGTAGCCTGTCACTGTCTGTATCTATTAGAACTTACGTGACAGGGAGGGCAGAAAGATAGTCTGGACCAGCCATGGCTATACATCTTTCCCCACTTTGCTGTCCCATAAAGCAGGAGCGCTCAACTCCCAGACCTCAAGACCTTCCAACAGGTCAGATTTTCAGCTTGAGCACAGGTAGCTCAATTAGAAGCTCAGTCAAAGACTGGGGAAAAAAAAGAGAAAAAAGCGCAAGGCCCATAGGGTAGTATAGTCAAGTTTATGAGTGATCAAATATGGTTAAAAACACTTACAACAGTGTAGTTGGTACAGGCATATCGGTACTGGTATACAGGAACAGAGATACTTTATAAGGGAACTGCCATGGGGACATCCTTCGCTCCCAGTTATGCGAACCTTGTGATGGGCTACTGGGAGGAATTATGTATTTGGCATAACAACCCCCATTTGGCAAATTTAGTTTTATTCAAACGTTTTATAGATGATATTTTAATTATTTGGAGAGGCAGCCCATTAGAATTAGAAGGATTTTTAAGTTATATTAATACTAATTGTTTTAATTTAAAATTCACGTATGACCACAGTCCGACTAATATAGTGTTTCTAGATTTGGTGCTAACTAGTAATTCCGACAATGAGATTATAACTACCACACATTATAAAAAGGTGGATAGTAACAAATTTCTGGATGCTGCCAGCAACCACCATCCTGGATGGATTGCAAATATAGCCTACAGTCAGTTTTTAAGAATCAGACGCAATTGTAACAAAAGGGAAGATTTTATTAAACAATCTGGATTATTAAGAACTAAATTACTAAATAAAGGTCACAATAAATATAACATTCAACAAGCGTATGAGAGGGCACTTAATATGGAAAGATCAAACACATTGCAAAAGAGTGTAAAAAATACTTTTTCCTCTTTTTTTCCCCTTGTTTACAGTTTCTTCTGGTTCCGAGGTTGGTTCCAGGAGCAAAGAAGCAGCATACCCATATTTCTTGTGAACGGACTTCATACAGTATGTTGGGACACACACTTTTTGGAATTCTTCCAATTTAAGTATTGATTCATTTTTATTATTATTTTTTTTTTTTGATTCATTTTTTATAGGTAACTGTTGTTAGTAGTGTGTTATTCCTTATCATTTTATGCGACAAATGTATTTATATGTTTAATTATTCTGCTAGTTAGAGCGCTGGTAGACACAGTGGGTGAAAGAGGGGTTAACACCCATCTAGACCCTGTCTGTGTTTAACTTATTCACACCATATCCTCAGTCAAAGACTGATCTGCAGATTGATCCACCTGTGCTGAAGCAGGGACTGATTGAGCCACCTGTGCTGAAGCTCGGATATCCTGAAAACCGGACCTGTTGGGATGGGGGGGGGGGGGGCTGAAGACTGGAGTTGAGCACCGCTGCCATAAAGCACTAAAGGGATGCCATTTTTAATTATAATGTGCAGTGCTGCACATATAACTGTATAATGATATATTAACAATAATGTATGTGATGCTCTGCATAGGACTATTCAATCACAATGGGTCCTCGCTCTGAAGAATTGACAATTTATATTATCTATATTTTTCTGTGCTGCCTAATGCACAGGGAGATGTTATCATCTTTATTGAGTTATCAGAACGTCGCTTAATGCTGATAGTAAATAGCATATGCCAACTATGATCAGCATACTACAGTATACTATGGGAACATAGGAAAATGTTTTTCTGACTTTCTGATTACTTCAATACCACATTACCAAAACAACTGTAACGATATGGGGCCTTATTTACTAAACTGTACTATTGCACCACTGACCATAAGCCATGGTTTCTTTATTTATTCAGAAATAGGGGTCAACATTACAAAAATATAGAACAGTAGTATTCTTTATTAAAGCCTCAGTAAATGTGGCAAGAAAACAAAAGAAAACAATCTGATATATTTCCTCCCAAACAGATGCTTTATCTTGAACCCATACTTTAACAAATAATGATTTCTAACCCAATTTGTGCTTGAGGTAGCAGGGCATGTTTGCATTGCTGTGCTACTGGCACTGATGGGGTTAACCTCCTTTGTTTGTAATACAGTATATGGTATGCGTTTTTTGGGAGGGGGGAGGGGGGATGTGTATTGGTTTCAGTACCACACTGGTAAAGATTTGTTCAAAGGAAACAGTCATTGCTGTGTTTTTCCCAGTACTGGAACATGAAATCAAGCAGAAACTAATCATTACAGGCACCAGCAATGCCAGGTACAGTATACAGACATATATCGGCCACAGAGGATGCTTGTTGGCCCACAGCCCGGAGAGATGCTTTTTATTTTCTTCTATATACAAAACACTGGGGACTGTAAGTAATAACAAGGGTAAGCACAGCAAATAAAGCAGATGAGAGAAAGTACTATAAGAAAGTGAGCTTGTGACTTCAGTTAGTACTTCTAATCTTATTAAGCATGATGAACTAATATTGCTGCAATGAATATACTGTACTGTTGATATTACTGAAATGGACTGGGGGGGGGGGGTCTCTGGAGAAGGATTGAAGTAGATGTTCTGTTTCCATTTTGTCTGCTCTGTTATGTTTTTTAGTGTCCATTTTATGTGTAACAATGTGTGTGTGGTGTGAGTGAGATTCGCTCACAGTAGATTTACGACTGTGCCTGTGCATCAGCTGGTTTAACTCACACTGCTAGAGCTGTTGTTCTGAATAACAGAGGTTGTGTGGATTCAACTTCTGATCCTCTGTTGGCAACAAGAGTACTAGAAAAAATACAATCTAATGGCCCCAAACCCCTTAATCACCATAGCAATTAATAACCGCTATAGTAATTAAGGTAGTTAACCCACCCTCACCCGCTACCCACCATGGAGGCGTAACCACCCACCCTGGCACAGGGTGTTTTTACTCCAGAGACTTTCCAGAGCAGTATATAAAAAAAAACATCTCAGCCTCATTAAAACATTACTGTGCGGGATTCATGTTGGGGGATTGTTTTTGTATTAAAAATATATAAAAAAGAAAAGAAAAAAAAAACACTTCTACCCATTTCTTGGCACAGTGGTACATCATACCCATATAATATGGGCATGATAAGCTACTATAGCAGTCAATGGCCATCCTATTAAAACAATCATCAAGTACAACAATTAAAGAAATAAACAAGCACCTAAACACCACAAGAATAAAAGAATTACAAAGCCTCAACAACACATCAATACAATTATTTTAACACCAAAACCGCCAACGGATAAAAATTATGTTATACCAAAAAACTATTATACAATTAAAAAAACAGCTAACCAACAAAACAAATCAAGAAATAAAACCGCTAACCAATCCAAAAATGTACTAAAAACAAGCCATCCAAATACCAAACAAATTTGTGAAAACAATAAACAGAAATAGAAAAAATAACAATCAATTGTAAACAAGCATTTGCCAAAAAATGCATTGCCTGTCACTATTTATCTGTACCCTGGCACAGATTAATACATTAGCAGTCAATGGGCAATGAAAAACATTAAAAAAAAAAATACAATAAAAAAACCTGAAAAAATTACATACATTCAATATTTATCTTACCTTTAGAAGTCTTCTCCCGGCGTTTCAGGAAGCTCTCGACCCGCGACATCATCCACTGGAATCCGACTCTATCCTCCTTGAAGAACAGCATCAGGTACAAAAATCTTTCATCTTCTTTCTCTTTCTTCATCTTCATCTGTAATTCTTTTCTTCTTAACTTTAATATTATTTTCTTTCAATCCAAACCCCATGGTAAATCCAAAATGGATGTTGACTCATTGATATCTTCAGCTAAAATGAGACGGACCATCCTTTTTAACTAATGGAACATATCACATGGTACAGGAACCAATGGGATTTTCTTCAATCCGATTGGCTGTAATACCATGTGATATGAGCCATGGGGTTTTAAGGATGTGACGTACCTCCCTATATAAGGCCTGTTCCGTCTCATTTTAGCTGAAGATGTCGACGAGTGTACGGTATCTCGTCTGCATTTAATTGCTTTGCGTCACGTGACCAGGTGTAAGGTCCGTGGGAACACCTCTCTCTAAAGGGGTTTCCCCCGCGACTTTACTCACCCCCGCCCCAGCTCTGCCTTCTCGCCGCCGCGGGCGGGATCTCCCTTCTCCGCTTCCCGCGGCGGCTACTGATCTCGCGCATGCGCGCGCACGGCCGAGGACCTTTATGTCCTCCCTCAGGGGGAGTTCCCGCCCCCAGCTGAGGCCGCGCACGCCTCTCCCGCGCGGTGCACACGCCTGATGCGCGTGCATCGCTCACAAGCTGCACATCTAGCACAGCTGTTGTAGGTTTCTCCCTACCAATCCCTATCTTTCCTGGGGCCGCTCCCTCGTTACTCCCCCTCTCCCTATTGGTCCTTCCTCCTACTTATACCTTGCTCAGCCATTCATTCTTTGGCTGAGCATAGCTTTGTATGACCTGTGTTAACCACGGTCGTATTGTGAAATAAGTGATATAAGGCGCAAACAACTATAAACAATAACAATAGTGAATAAATTTATGAAAAGTGATGTAAGGTGATAAAAGTCCAACCACCCAGCTCAAACCTCACTGGTGGGACCTGATTCACGGGTTCCAAAGATTCAAGTATTTTTCTCAAACATCCAGGGGGAGCATAAGGGGAAAGAAATACAATTTAAGTGCAGACGTTTCTATAGAGTGGAATGATGATGTCTTGGCTCGTATAAATGTATTACTCACAAGATGTATGAGTTAATCAGGCAATTGGCAAATTGGGTTGCCACCCATCTGTGATCTGGACCCCCCTTGTTAGAGATACCGTCAGCAGGATGATGTATATATAATAGAGAGAGAACTACATAGTGCGATCAAAAAGGTACAACTTTATAATTTAAAAAACGGGTCAATAAAATGCGCACTTACAATGTGCCAGTAAAAATCATGCATGTATCTCACAAATGGAGAAGGTAGAAGCTCCCCGAACTGCTCACCGCCTCCCTCGGGTGTTTGGCTGGCTTTCTCTCACGGATCTGTATGCCGGTTCAGAGCCTCCCTCACGGCGCCCGTCCAGGAAGATGACGTCACGGCTGCAGAGTTGGTCAGCTACGGGTCGCGTTTGAGTCCAAAATTGGTACACTCCTGACGAAGCCGACAACAGCTACAGCAAGCTGGGCGAAACGCGTAGAGTGTACCAATTTTGGACTCAAACGCGACCGTAGCTGACCAACTCTGCAGCCGTGACGTCATCTTCCTGGCGGGCGCCGTGAGGGAGCTCTGAACCGGCATACAGATCCTGAGAGAGAGCCAGCAAACACCCGAGGGAGGCGGTGAGCAGTTCGGGGAGCTTCTACCTTCTCCATTTGTGAGATACATGCATGATTTTTACTGGCACATTGTAAGTGCGCATTTTATTGACCGTTTTTTTTAAATTATAAGTTTTGTAACTTTTTGATCGCACTATGTAGTTCTCTCTCTATTATATATACATCATCCTGCTGACGGTATCTCTAACAAGGGGGGTCCAGATCACAGATGGGTGGCAACCCAATTTGCCAATTGCCTGATTAACCACGGTCGTGCCTGCCTCTGTTCCTGTCTCTTTGTCTCCTTAGTGATCCCTTGCGTACCGAACCGGCCTGGCTGTGGATCCGCTCTGGTCTTCTACCCTTGGTTTGTATCCTGACCTCCTGGACTCCACAACCCCTTCACCTCGGTTTGCGGATTCCGACCTACCTCCCGGCTCTGGACCCCAGGCTCTCGGTACCACCTATCTTCTGGAACCTCCCTTCTCGTGTGGCGAGTATCTTACTTTATCCTATACTCCCAGACGGTTCCAGACGCCTATTTTCCACTTTCCAGGCGTGTCCCCGTAGCTGTGGGTGCAGTTTCTTACCCATCTCACCTCAGTTTCGGGGTCCCTCCTTGTCCGTGGTGAGCACAGCGTAACATTCACCCCCGCTCCAGCTCTGCCCTCTCGCCGCCGTGGGCGGGATCTCCCTTCTCCTCCGCTTCCCGCGGCGGATACTGATCTCGCGCACGGCCGAGGACCTTTACGTCCTCCCTCAGGGGGAGTTCCCACCCCTAGCTGAGGCCGCGCGCGCCTCTCTCGCGCGGCGCACACGCCTGATGAGCATTCACCGCTCACAAGCTGCACACTGTGGGTGCAGTTTGTTACCCATCTCACCTCAGTTTCGGGGTCCCTCCTTGTCCGTGGTAAGCACAGCGTAACACCAGGACATTAAATGCATTGGAGATACCGCCCCCCCCATAACGGGGCATGTATCTCGGGAAGCAGGGGTCCCCGGACCTGAAATCAACGTGGTTCTACTCCGGAGACCCCTTGCTCACATACACTGGCGACACACTTTATTCGAGCTTGGCTAGTCCCACGAATTCGGGTATACCCGGGTGTATTGAGGTTTGTGACTGTTTTCTGCCCGAGTGCATTGAGTTATTTTCCAAGCAGGGATTGAAGCATTTTATTCCCGCTGGCTGCAATACTGCACAGTATATATATATAAACTGCATTACAATTCATGAATTTATGCCATCTGGTAGACACGCGAAGCATTGCAGCCTATTAAATCCTAATCATTATCATTTAACAGATCAGCCGCCCATCAGCCAGGCATGAACCCAGGCTGGGAAGGCAAATGCAACGGGGCTTGTCAGAGGTTAGGAGCGGCACATTCCAGGTATCTGCCAGGTACATACCGGGTATTTGCTCGAATAAAGTGTGTCGGTGCAGTACACTTGTATTAAAATTGTTATTAAAACTCTGCGATCGCTGGCGAAATATGCGCCAGCCAGATCGTAGTACATCGCTGCAGGTAGACAAATGAGGCCGTTTGAGAGAGGCGAGCAGCACATCGCTGCTCCTCGCCAGTTTTGTCATTTTGCTGTCAGAGTCTTTCTGAATACCGTGATAACTACACTGACAAAACTGGCGGCGTAACAGGCCCAGCGAGATGTTTTGTGACGGCTACTAGAACAGGTCCCTTTGTGTGCTGTGGGATGCAAGTGGAATCACTTCCCTGCAATTTGTAGAATGTTATTTATTTTAAAATAGAGTATTTCAGTTCAGTATGTGTCTGGCACTCTAGCAGATGGCACAGTGAATATGTTTGTCCCTGTTCTGTTATATCGTAGCCATTTTTTTGCATATCCTTCATGTAATGTAGCACCAAAATGTGTACATTTTCCTGCAGTAGTTCCCTCCCCCTGGCATCCTATATTCGCAGACCACTCTCACTTCGTGGTTGACAGTTTAATGTTCCTTGTGGAGCACCTGAGATACCTGAGAGCAGGGCCGTCAACAGATTTCCCAGGGCCCTGCTCTCCCCCCCTGTGTCGGCAGCCTTGCGAACCCTCCTCTTTTACACCTGAATTTCTCTCCCCCTCTGTCTCTCATTCTTCACCCCTCTCTTCCTCACTCTGCCTCCCCACCCCTCCGCTATCACTCAATTTCCCCCTCTCATTCAATCCTGGTCCCTCATTCCCCCTCCCACCCTCATCACACTCGTTTTCCCCTCCTCTCCGGCTACATACATAATTCCTTCCTATACCCATATAACCCTCCACACACACACAAATACAAATTACAAATACACTTACCCCTCCCCCAAATTACAATTACTACCACCTCCTTCCCTCCCCCAAATACAATTGCTAACACCACTACACCCCAAATAGAATTACTTGTACTACCTCCCCCCCCATAAAATTACCTCTGGTGGTTGTTGCCGCTGGGCCCTTGCTCTCTCCTGCCGCTGTGCACCGGAAGCTGGTCCTGACTTCCGGGTGCACTCAACTTCTGGCACGCACTGGCGGGACAGAGAGGACGGTGTGGGAAGACGCAGGAAGCAGCTGGCGAGAGTCAGGGGCCGGAGCCTGGTGGCAGCTACATGCAGAAGTTCTAGCACTGGCGATGCCAACCCACAGCCTCTGGCCTAGGACACTTGCCCCTGCTCTCCCCCCATGTTGGCGGCCCTGCCTTTGAGATGCCCTAATAGCTAGATTAGCTACATGTGTGAGCAGTGAGCAGCTCAAAAGTAGCATGTCATAGTGATAATACCCATCAGCTTTGGCCAAGAAAAGCAGTGATTGTGGACAAGGCCTGCTTGCAGTTTTGTGGGGCTTGGTTCAGGGGCTCACGCAGAGCTTAACTCATTCGGTACGGCATCTCCTCCTCAGACGTCACAGCATCATGATGTCATGGTTTCACGTTACACCACGACGCCATGCTGCATCACATCGTCATCGAGCCTTTGAAAGGCCTATCTCTTTCCTTGTGATCACTCTCCCAGGTGTGACCTTCAGAGCTCTAAAGTACAGTATATTGTGACAGTGAAGCTATCCAGCAACTGGGTAGGTTCAATTCTAGAGCTGTTGCCGTGAATAGCAGAGATTGTTGGTTCTGTTCCTGTTGGGACTTACACTAGTACCCCCTTCATTACAAGAGGCCTTAGGTTTGTCATATAAAAGTCTTATGGAAATATTTTGTGAGGTGTGAGTCATTTAAATATACTTTGCCTATTTCCTTATTCCCAGACGTGCTCCTTTTTGCGCATGGGTGCCTCTCCATAGTATGTTATTAGGAGGAAGGTTTGAGGTGATTCACATATATCTTGCTTGAGACTCTATGAAAATAGGTCTCTATTCTCTCCAAATGCAAGGCTGTGCTAACTTAACTTATGCTAACTGTGCTAACTTAATATAGTGTTACACCTATTCTAATTAAACGTTATCTCATCGGGTTATTCCCCTGAGCTGATCACAGTATGTAGATCTTCAGGTGCCCACCTGGTTCACAAGATATTGAGGTTTTAATTTGCCAGTGAATTTAAAAGAATGACTGCTGGAAAATGAAGTCAATTTCTGAGGAAACAGAAGTTATCAAAACTGCAAGTACAGCAGCTCACATTGAGATGGGCTGATTGATGCTTTAAGAACAAAAGAACAATGCAAAGAGTCACAGGTCCCTCGTGCACTTGATCATTGCTTGGATTTTTTTATTGAGCTCGTAAGGTATTCCATTACTGTAATCTTTCAGATACTTTTAGACACAAAATAAGTTATTGTGAGTAAAAAAATAACAAAAACCCTGCACCGTACAGTGTACTGCAACCTTGCCTTTCCCCTTTATCTCAACATATAATTCTTCCACTGTAGCCAGGGATTCTACGTAATGACATACAAATGATCACTCACACTGTGTCACTTTTTTGTCAATTTTACTTGTAATCCCCACTCAATGGGGTTACGAGTTTGCTGTAAACGGCTAATAGCAGAATAGCATACAGTATGCAGGTCCCGTTCTGTGTTGCCACAGGGATGCTGACGTCACAAGGGTACATATAGGATAGGAAAAAGTTTCTGGAAGATAAGTTCATGGAGGACAAGAGGAGAGGAGCCTCGGCGGCTAATAGAAGAAATCAGGCCCCTCTTGTTTGTTATGATGCAGATAAGAATAGTGTCCTTATAATAAGGATCACAATTAAATGGCTAAGGGAAACATGCAGGTACCACAAAGGGAGACACAGACACGCCACAGTGGGCCATATGTAGAGGGCACCCGGGTGTCGCCGGATCAGCTCTACAGGCAGATCACACTATGTATTCTCCTCAATCAGTAGGGAAGTGGCAGTTCCCAATCAGGAATGGAGTATAGTCGGTACCTACACAGAACCGGCTAGGATCCTAGTAAGGGCCCAAAGTAGACCGGATATAAATTATGTTAGTCCGAAGTGGCCGAGTCAAGTACAAGTTATGCTACAGTGGCGGCCGCCTTTAGCCTCGTGCGGCCGTTTCAGCGCGACTTTTAAAACCGCGGGCAGATGCAGTGTTTGATGCGGCATGTTCCGGTATTTAAAGCCGCGGCCGCGTGCATTTGTATTAGCGCTGGTTCGGCATGAATGCGGCATGAACGTGTGGCATTCGTAAAGTGGTGAAGTGAAGTGCGTGGCATTCGTAAAAAATACCCAGACAAAATGTTGGAGAATAAAAGGGGCCGTGACAGTAGCAAGTAAATGCACCTCCCTTTGAGTTTTAAGAGTGGGCACCTAAGGAAGCCCTGTTTCAATGAGTAACCAAGAGTATATAAACTAACGTAAAACATTGTTAAGTGTGTGTGACGGATCCGGGTGCCAGGGGACATGAATAAAGATTGAGTTGTACTACTGCTGCGGCCGAGTTTATTTGAGCATTTGCCCGGTCTCGGCCGCAGCAGTAACCAGGCGCGCGCCGGGATGTGCCTGGCGCGCGCCGAAGCCGCGGAGGAGCGCCCTCCGATCGGGGCTTTCTCCCTCCGATCGCCGGGTCCCCCGGAACCCCCTGCCGCCGTCCCCCACATCGCGGGACACCAGGGCTCCCTCGGGGAGCCCTGGACGCGCGTGCAGGGGGCACAGGCACCCGATGACGTGTGACCGCGCGTCGATGACGCGCGGCACGCCGAGGGAGTGCGGCTAGCATGCATCCCCAGGCTTGCGGAGCTAGCCGCACTCAAATAAAATGTGCCGCCTCTGTACAAACGTTCCTGGCGCCCATCATTTCCACCCTTGCTATCTCACCGCCCAGCCAATTGAATCCAGCACCACTAGGTGAGGTAAACTATGCTGAGTATCCAAATACTGCGCACCGATGTAAACATCCTAGGAGCCGGGCACGGAGGGTTACATACTTTTAAAAAAAAAATCATATGGGAAACCTAGGATTCTATTACTATTTTATATCTAACTCATACAAGTTAAGGTTTGAGTAACCTTACTAGTCCATTTTGCTACAGCTCCCATGGCTCTTTCCATAGTACAGGAAGATATTGCTATTAACTGACCACAGCTTGTACAATAGTGGAAGAACATTACTAGATTAATCAGATTGAAGGGTTGTATTGGGATTGTGGATACATTTGTAAGTAAAACTTACTCTGATTTAGAGGAGTTTCTTGTCATCTCACCAGTTTTGGTAGTGCCATTTCTGATTAATCCTTTCCAAGTTTTCCATACCAACCATGACACTGGAAGCATCAGAGACTGAATGACATAATTCTTTTGACTTCTGCTTCTACTGAAATGTCACCAACATATTGCTACACCAAATGCCACTGTATGTAAGAAAGCGCTCATTGTTTGCATAAATTAAAGAGGCAAACTCACCTGCAAGTAAAACGTCTCCTATGGGGTGTGCTGCAAAACTGCACAAGTATTGAAGAAATGTAGCTGCATTGCCGAGATTGCTTATTAAAAATAACTATCTTTTCATTAATAACTCTGCATATACTTACGCACAGAAACCAACATTAGAGACTTGTACAATATTTGTTGTAAAATCTAATTAGACAGGATCATAAAAATGGTAGCGTATGTGTGGACTGCGGTTGCTGCAGCAAAATGTCTTTGGTAGCAGAGCTTGGCTTTCCAAAGTTGCCCCCATAATCCTTTGCCTAGCGCTATACAAGGCATTGTGGGGTGCAACTTTAGGAAGCAGATCAGTGATTGACAGCTCTTCTTGTGAAGACATGGCCTCCCACGCTGGACCAAAGCAAATATGTGACATTTTCCCAGCCCTGTAAGAAACATACAGACTATATTACATTAAGATGTGTTGTGTATGGCTGTCTGTGACAGAGCAGCCTGTAGGCGAGGGCAGATAGACGCACAGACAGAGGGTGAACCTTAACTGGATTGGGTTTATTTGCCACCAAACAGCAACAAAAATATTGGGGCTACTGCCCCTTTAAGGCAAAACACAAAATAATAAAATTAAATCCTATTCCCGTTAGGGAAACTAACTATACCAGCAGGTCCCTAGCTAATGGCGCTGGCCAACTAACCTGGTTTCCAGCCCAAAACATATGCAACATTATTTAGGGAATAATCTAGAAAGTCTTATCTGAATTGCAGAGATTACTTCACAGGGTCTCCGTGTCGCTCCCTCATTCCTTTAGAAACGCCAGTTCTGGGGAGCAATCTTTATCCTGGGTTTGATTCCTAGATGGACCCCATAGGCCTGCTTCCTTCAGTCCTAGGGTCCATAACAGCCAGACTCTCTTGGCTGGGAGAAGTTTCACTTCCTCTCTCTCTGTGCCTGCTTAATCAGGAGTTAATTGTCCACACCTCCCTGTTCAGGTATGAAATCCGACACCCGTGCAGTCGGGGAAGGGAGTTTAACCTCTTCACTACTTTATACTGTGTTTTTAATTTAAATTATAATACTTGTGTGTCTCTTTTGCTAAAGGAAATCCTGTTATTTAGAATAGAAGTCCCCAAGGAGATACACAGTACATTCAGTTCTGGCAATCACAGATCCCTTTTTTATTTGTTTGCATGAATAGAAACTAGCGCGCTAATCCCTTGATGATAGTAGTTCTGCTACATGGCACTTGACTGCGTGCCTTCTGTGTGAAATGAGGCTTTCTCATGGTCCTCTTTGCCATCTCTTTCATTATAACCACAGACTTCCTCATCTTTTGTAGTTTGAGATTTATGTGTTATATGTTATTTATTCAATTGTGGAAATCACAGCATTTTGTGTCTTGCTTTGTCACAAATCTGTGGCCTCTTTATAAGAGGTCCCCCTTCACAAACGATTTCTACAGTATTTGTCCAAAGAATCTTACATCTGCACCTTCATCTGCATCGCTGCTGTATAAATAAAGTAGCCATGAGCAGATTATACTGCACCAACACACTTTATTCGAGCAAATGCCCAGTTTGTACCTGGCAGATACCTGGAATGCGCCACTCCTCACCTCTGACAAGCCCCGTTGTGTTTGCCTTCCCAGCCTGGGTTCATGCCTGGCTGACGGGCGGCTGATCTGTTAAATTGTAATGATTAGGATTTAATAGGCTGCAATGCTTCGTGTGTCTACCAGATGGCATAAATTAATGAATTGTAATGCAGTATATATATATATATACTGTGCAGTATTGCAGCCAGTGGGAATAAAATGCTTCAATCCCTGCCTAGAAAATACCTCAATGCACTCGGGCAGAAAACAGTCACAAACCTCAATACACCCGGGTATACCTGAATTCGTGGGACTAGCCGAGCTCGAATAAAGTGTGTCGCCAGTGTACATCAATTACTAGGGAACTATGATGTCTCTTTACCACCTGTGTTTTTTTTATTGATTGAGTAAATAAAACAACCTTTATTTATTTTTTTAAAGAATTTTCATCACAGGCTTTTGTTAGAAGCGACACGTTGACCATTTGCTTTTGTGAAATATTAGAGAAATTTGTGAAGGCTTTCCATAGACGTGCTCCCTGGTTTAATCCTGGGAATTGTGGTAAGGCATCCTGTTTTGATACTCAGTTCTATTGTGAATCTCAATAAGCAGCCACTCTCACTTCTTAGGGCAGAATTTAATATACAGTAGTCCAGAAAACGATATTTGTGCAATTTGGGCACAAACCCCCCATAGCCAACTATTTGATACTGATTGCTTAGGCATATTTCCCCCAATCTCAAAATCCCTCCCCCCCGGGAGATTTTGCCTAGGCTACAGGTACGTGTGGTGATGGTTACCTGGGAGGGTCCAGGAGAGGTGAGCTTCGGTGATGTTGTGGGGAACAGGACAGACTTTTGGGTGATCCTCAAGTTCTTTTAATTTGGTGACAGCGCCTCCGGTCACAGTAGACTACAGCAGAGCCGCAGGCAGTCCCTACCATGACAGTTGTTTTCTCCTATACTTCTGTCCAATAGACTGCGACTTAGCCAGACGTATATAAAAGGGGTCTTTAATTGATGCAGCCACTGCAGATGGTATAAAAGCGTTTGCATATAGTGGAGAATGGCTGGCCAGCAGATAATGTTGAGGCCTTGTGCTATGCACATATCTTGGTTCACTCAGCCCCAGGAGGGGCTGAGCTCCTCTCCCTTTCCCAGCTGGGGAAGTTTCTCAGACTTCCTTACCCTAGGAGGGGAAGGGCTGGACTGACTCTATACTTTGGAAGGCATCCTCCCTAATGCAAAAGGGAGGGCACAGGGTCTGCACCATGATTGGCTGCAACACAGACCCAGTGTCACCTCCTCTCTTGCCACTCAAGGAGGCTGCGTGAGGGGGCGGGTAAACCCCACAGGATAGCCTGTCACTGTCTATATCTATTAGAACTTACTTGACAGGAGGGCAGAAAGATAGTCTTGAACAGCCATGGCTATATATACAAGAGTGATGTTTTAAAAGTGTGTTACCCAGTGTTGCAGTGATGCAAAGAGTTTGTCACTAGATATAAATATTTATACAAACATATATACTTATTGTGATATTAAAATAAGTAATACTGTGTGTATGTCTTTATTTGTATAGCGTCAGAAGTGTGCTCATTGCTTCACAGAGAATACAGTACAGGGAATTAGTGTGGGGTTCTATACAAAATTATGTTTCTACTGTAAATTTTACTGAATATGTGACGTATTTTTTATAACTTTTGACCATTTTCTTTCCAAAGGTGTCCCACTTTGAATCTTTATCTATATACTCTTATTTTAAAGAATATATCTCTGAGCAAGCCAGAATTTATTTTTTATTCTGATGGTTCCTGTCGGAGAGATACAGCGGATAATTTGATGTCGAAGTATGTTTGTTCCCAGCATGAGGGGGCAGATCTTCTACCTAAGGTTTCGGGATGTTCTCATATCGAATGGTTTCCCCATTGTCTATGCTATATATGTTAAAGACCTACTACAGGTTTTATTTTTACCATAAGCATTAGCTATTGTTAAAATCGCTGCAAATATAAGTCTCAAAGACCCTATTTCCCAGAATTTTATATATTATGAAGCTGATTGGTGGGAATCACGGGGGGCTACTCATAATGATTATATATATCTTATCTCTCTCTCACACTCTCTCTCACTCTCTCACTCAAACACCCTATTTCAGGGTCTCGTCTGGAGTAAAGTCAAACCGTATAAATAACATCATGTTATTTGAAGATAATGCAGACTTATCCTGAAATAATTACACCCAACTTAATTACGACTGTTGTTTTTTTCCTATGATTACCTTAGTTAGTGTTAACTCAGGAAAAATAACATCTATTCCTGTTTTAGGTAATGTCACATGTAGCCCCCCTTTGGGGACTAATATTTCAGTAAAGGGGTTAACAGCCTTAATGGGTTAGCGGTGTGGGCTCACTCAGGTTTCCCCCCTCCCTATTATGTGATGCCGGATGACTATGCAGAAGGGATGTCACTCCCTTGTATGTATTGTGACCTGTGATGTCACTATAGGGAGTATAAAAGGTATATATAGCTCCACCCAATGTTCTCGAAAGAGGTTCTGACTTGGGTCCTCACTGTGAGTCCTGTAAATAAGGCTGTGTGTATAGCCAAGTGTACTAAGATTTTTCCTGTCACTGTGTTGTATTCATTAGAAAAGTGCCCATTAAGTAAGCATTAGTAGTAAGGGTCCAAGAACATTCTCACTATTGAAAAGGAGGAAGCATGCTCTTGATATGAGTTTTCAGCATAGTAACTCCAGAGTATGTTTGGACCGGCCCAACCGGTAAGTTCCTAGTGCAATCCTGATCAAATAGGTATGAATAAAGTATGCAGTACAGTAAATCGTAGCTGGTTACTAAACCTGGAGTCCGAAGTGTATTCCTGAGAGGTCCATATGGGAAATTTCTGATTTTATGCAAGAGACTGTCACTTTATCCTTTACCATGGGTAACAAATCTAAGTACTTCCCCAGCGAAGAAGTGAGAGCTGCCAGGGGATGAAGTCCAGAATTACAGTGTTTGCAACAAGTTTCTGTCTAGTAACCACTATGTCAGTGTCTGGGAAGCATTATTGGACAGATGTCCAATAAAGCACCTTTTGTTTTATAAAGTTCCTGGTGCCCATTCTTGTAATTTTCAAGCATCCACATCCAGCCTGCACTTACCCAGCACTGTAAAGGTCTGAGAGATTGAACACTGCCTATGTATATAGTCAATCTGATGTGACCTCCTTTAGAGCCAGTTATGGAGGGTTTACACATTATTTGCCCTGATAGGGCTAGGTTCACTAAGCTCCATTCAATGTGTTTCAAAGCTTGTCATAAAAATGTCCGAACACAGCTTAAAAAATAGTAGTGACTAAGCTAAAGAAGCAGATTCCTGTGTGCTATATATTGATAACCGTAGTTACTCTGAACATAATCAAGCTTCAACCTCAACACCTAGGACGCCAGTGTCAACCGTGGAATATCTGAATAATCTTCATGCAGCAGGAATGTAAGTGCAGAAGTCAAGAAACATTTCATATCTCTTTAAATACAAACCCATCTTATACAACTAAATGTGTTTCTCAGAACTATTTATTTATACCTTCTGTGTCTATATTGTTACGCCGGTGCTGCCCGCAGACTAGACCCGTCCCCTGTGCTGAGGTGGGACGTAGGGATACACGCACCCGCAGCAAAGGGAGCGCGTCCAGAGTGTGGTGTGCCAGGCCAGGTATAGTAAGGAAGACAATACTTGCCGGTACTGGTAGTAGAGGAAGAGTAGTTATTGCCGTTGCCAAGGTCAGGGATTGGAGAGTTGCGGAAGGTCGAAGGTATAAGCCTTGTATCAGGGATGCCAGAAGTCACGAAGTCCAAGTAGAGCCGAAGTCGAGAGCCAGAGGGGGTAGTCGTCCAATCCGCGTCAATACCTGAGGAGTCACTGAGAGAGTAGTCAAATGCTTCCATACAGAACTATGTCTAGCGACGAGTGATGGGAAGCACAGGCATAATAAGGCTGGGCAGGCCAATGGGAAAAGGGGGCAGGCCTGGAGGACTGCAAGGAGTCCTCCCTGATAGGAGGGAGGTGTTACAGCCCAGCTGAGTGTAGTCATTGATTTGCATGGAACTGTGTGATGCTTGGGGGCGACGCCTTACTGCAGGAGCAGTGGTTAAAAGTGCTCTGTTAGGCGTGTGCTCTGTAAGCTGGGAATGCATGCACATAATGTCGGGCTGGCGTGCGTGGATTCGGTGACTGACGCACGTATGCGCATGGGGTCAGTGACAGACGCACGTGTGCGCATAGAGCACGGAGCCGGAGACACACGCAGAGGCTGCGGTTCAACAGGCACTTCTTCGGTTGATGCAATCCTGTGATGGCGAGGAGCCAGAATGCCAGTGGCAGACAATGGAGGTATGTGGGAATTGCGCTGCAGGCGCTTGGACGCCTGAGTACCGACGGGAGGTGAGTAATGGTCGCGCTGATGGC
This sequence comes from Ascaphus truei, assembly GCA_036426205.1. NCBI lineage: Eukaryota > Metazoa > Chordata > Amphibia > Anura > Ascaphidae > Ascaphus > Ascaphus truei. Next base: position 58,886 of record WSYH01003661.1, read on the forward strand.
GCTGAGACACCAGATTCCTTACAGTACCCCCCCCTTCAGGAACGGCCTCAGGACGGTCCTTAAATGGTTTGTTCGGAAACTTCTATCTGAAAGTCTTCAGAAGAACCGGAGCGTGGATATCACGAAGTGGAACCCAAGACCTTTCTTCTGGGCCGAAACCCTTCCAGTGCACGAGGAACTGCAGTTGACCCCTAGATATGTGAGAATCCAGCAGGGACTGGACCTCATACTCTTCCCTATTCTGGGTAATAACCGGATCAGGCCTTCGGTTATTGTTGGGGAAGAAATGACTGGATACGAATGGCTTGAGTAGAGATGTGTGAAACACGTTTGGTATTTTCATCCTGTCGGGAAGTTGAAGCCGGAATGCTACCGGATTAATCTGTTCAATTATCGGAAAAGGGCCCAGGAACCTCGGCGCCAATTTTGGGGAAGGTACCTTCAAATAAATGTTTCTTGAGGACAGCCATACCATATCCCCTGGCTTGTACCTGGGTGCCGGGCGGCAGTGGCGATCCGCCTGATGTTTGGCCCGTTGAGAGGCGGTAAGAAGAGCAGACTGAAACTTGGACCATGTTGATTGCAGAGATGAGACGTGGTCGTCTACGGCCGGAACTCTGGAAGGAATGTTGGAGACGGGAAGACATGGGGGATGAAAACCGTAATTGATGAAAAATGGCGACTCTCGGGTGGACTCGTTGGTAGCGGAGTTAAAAGCATATTCGGCCCATGGCAAAAGTTGTGCCCAATCATCCTGAGTATTGGAAATGAAACACCTCAGGTATTTTTCCAGGGACTGATTGATCCTTTCTGTTTGACCGTTGGACTGAGGATGGTAAGCTGAGGAAAAAGAAGAAGAGATCCCTAGTCTTTTGGTAAAAGTTCTCCAAAACCTGGATACAAACTGTGACCCTCTGTCAGACACGATGGACGAAGGAATACCATGAATGTGAAAGATGTGATCAGTGAAGATATCAGCAAGGGCGGGTGAGGTGGGAAGTACTTTGAGCGGGATAAAGTGAGCCATCTTTGAAAAACGATCCACCACCACTAAAATCGTATTCATCCCTTTGGACCTGGGCAACTCCACAATAAAATCCATTGATATGTGTGACCATGGACGTTCTGGGATGGACAGAGGAAGAAGAAGACCGTGAGGCCTTTGATGAATTGTCTTGTTTTGCGCACAGACCGGACAAGCGTGCGTATATTCGAAAATGTCTTTGGACATCTTGGGCCACCAAAAGTTGCGACGTATAAGGTCCAAAGTTTTTTTGTAGCCAGGATGACCAGCTGCTCTCAAGGCATGTCCCCAATCCAGAACCTCGGGTATGAAATTAGGTCTCACGAAGAGCTTGCCCCTGGGGACCTTCAGGTTCTTTGGAATGGACCTTTGTGACTTGATGATCTTGTCAAAGCTTCTGAAGGAAGATGCGGCGAAAATCTTCTCGTGAGGTAAAATGGTCTCCATGGAATCTTCTGGTCTCTCTTCGGAAGAATGTTGTCTTGAGAGTGCATCGGCTTTGACATTTTTAGTCCCAGGAATATACAACAGTTGGAAATTAAATCTGGAAAAGAACAAAGACCAGCGGGCTTGCCGTGGACCCAGACGGCGAGCGTTCTCTATATATAATAAATTCTTATGGTCGGTGAGGATGGTGAACGGTTCCCTCGACCCTTCCAGGAGATGCCTCCATTCTTGAAGTGCCATTTTAATGGCCAGTAACTCTCTGTTCCCCACGTCGTAGTTCCTCTCCGCTGAGGTAAATTTCTTTGAAAAGAATGCGCAGGGATGCAATTTTTCTTGGGGTGAAGGTCTCTGGGATAGAATGGCACCGGCGCCAGAATCAGAGGCGTCCACCTCCAACACGAAAGGGAGATCAGTGTTGGGGTGATGGAGAACCGGTGCGGACACAAAAGCCTCCTTAAGAGTGTTGAAGGCGGTAATGGCCTCTGGTGACCAAACCGACGGATCGGCCCCCTTCTTCGTAAGGGCTGTGATAGGTGCAACAATTCTGGAGAAATCACAGATAAACTTGCGGTAGTAGTTCGCAAATCCCAGGAAGCGCTGGACGGATTTAAGAGAGTCGGGTCTAGGCCAGTTAGTAACAGCTTTTAATTTGCCTGGATCCATCATGAAACCATCGCTGGAAATAATGTAGCCTAGAAACTGGGTCGAAGTCTGATGGAAGATACATTTCTCCATCTTGGCATATAATCGATGTTCACGAAGGCGAGAGAGCGCGTAAGATGTATGAAAGATGTGGTCCTGTAAATCCTTCGAAAAAATCAGATTATCACCCAGATAGACTATGACGAAGTCGTTGAGTACTTTGCGGAAGACATCGTTAATGAAATCTTGAAAAACGGCCGGAGCATTACACAGTCCGAAGGGCATCACAAGGTATTCGTAGTGGCCACTACGCGTGTTGAAGGCCGTTTTCCATTCATCTCCTTGACGTATGCGTACAAGATTATAAACTCCCCTGAGGTCCAGCTTGGAGAAGACTTTGGCACCTTGCAACCTATCAAAAAGTTCAGTGATAAGGGGGAGTGGGTATCGATTCTTTATGGTGATATGGTTAAGCCCTCTATAATCAATACAAGGTCTTAAAGTTCCATCCTTCTTCTTTACGAAGAAGAACCCTGCTCCAGCTGGTAAAGTAGACGGGCGAATGAAACCTTTCTTCAGGTTCTCCTGGATGTACTCGTCCATAGCCTTAGTTTCGGGAAGAGACAGAGGATAAGTCTTGGACTTAGGTAACGTGTAACCAGGAATCAGGTCAATAGGACAGTCATACTGTATGACCTGTGAGGGGGTAGAAGGGCTGATTGTACCTTATTAAATACGTCCAGAAACTGGTGGTAAACCGTAGGGAGGTTCGTCTCGGGAATGGTGGTATTCGCTAGGAGTCGCTGTGATGGGGTTGGTGGATGCCCAATTGATCCGTGGGTTGTGTAGTTGCAACCATGGCAATCCTAGGGTTATGGGTGTTCCAGGAGCCTGGATTACGTCTAGGGTCAGGGTCTCCTTGTGATTATCAGAGGAAAGTACAACCGGAACCGTCTCTAATTAGATAAATGCCGGCGTGAGTGGATGCCCATCAATTCCGACCAAGGCGATGGGGATCTTTTTCTCCACGAGCGGTATCTGGTAGTGTTTGGCGAACTCGTGATCCACGAAATTGCCTCCAGCTCCGGAGTCTATGAAGGCTACTGTGGAGACGCGGAACTTACGGCCTGAGAGGCACACGGGTATAGTGAGTTTCTTAGGGAATCCTTTTTGGGGAAGGGGACGAGGAGACATAACACCCAGGGAGAGCCCCTTCATACTCACTGGGTGTTCCCGTTTTCTGGAGATGGAGGACATTCTTGGGTCAGATGTTTTTGCAGGTCCACAATAATAGCACAATACCCCGGCGCTGCGGAATTGCCATATTGGTGTGCGAACCCGTTGAACCCCCAACTGCATCGGTTCGGATGACTCCAAGGAAGGACAGGGCGGCGTAGTGGACCTGGGGACTGTAGTAGTGCTGAGAGAGGAAGACAAAGAGGTTACCGAGCGAGTGTGCTGGCGCTCCGTGCGGCGTACCTGAATACGTTGGTCCACTCTAATCGCCAGAGTGATGAGATCCTCCAAAAGACCTGGCCTGGGTTGGAGAGCAAGTGCATCCTTGATGCTGTCTGACAGTCCTTGCCAGAATACGGCGACGTAGGCCTCCTGTTCCCAGTTGGTCTCTGCTGCAAGGGTCCGGAACTCTATGGCGTATTCAATCACCAGTCTTCGCCCTTGAGTAATCTGTAAAAGAGAAGAAGACGCCACCTCCCGACGTGCGGGGTGATAAAGCTTTGTGAAATAACAACACAAGTCTGAGGTTATATTTTGCAGAATAGACAAATAAGTTTATTGCTTGTGCGGTGCACACGCAGAGGAGAGTTTCAAAATAAAACCCTCCCAAAGACATGGTGCATACAGGCATTATTTATACACAAAATACTAAACCCACGCCCCCTCTACAAGGTTGCGTGTCGTCACTACGTATGCATAAAAGGTAAACAAATTATGCACACGAATACATTGAGTTGATGACATTATGGGATGTCTAAATGAGATGATTCAGCAATAATACTTTATTAAGCTGGTGACCTTTTCTCTACATACAGAACCTCAAAAACCCCCACCTTCGGAATTGTATTTTCATAACATTGGCACTGTGCTCTTCTTCTCAAGGTTTTGTCAGTTAGCTGCTTGGTTTATTCTCACTTGAAAGTTGAAAGCAAAAACCTCATTCAAAAACGTCCATCTCATAACCCGTTCACTCAGACAAAACCTAAGATGGATGCTGACTTAAAATGGTTGCCTAGATCCCAGTGCTGTTATGTCAGACCCTCCCCTTACGTCAAATTCTCACTTTGTCAGGGGGAATCAAACACCTGCCTGAATTCCGTCTTGAAGGCTGAGTAATTCTGGGTAAGGTCATCTCGCAGCTCCCAGAGGGGGGAGGCCCAAGCCAGTGCGCTACCCATCAACAGATTATAAATGTAGGCCACCTTCTTTCGGCCAGTAGAAAACTGGTGGGGGGCCATTTCAAACTGTACCTCACATTGATTAATGAAGCCCCGAAAATCTTGAGATTCATCTGCGTTAGGTTTGGAGTTAGGTATCCACATATCGGAGGAGCATGTGGTAGTTACCACGGCAACCTGAGTGGAGGTTGTGGGCACAGAGGCGTCAGGTACCTGAACCTACAGTGCAGCTAGTTGTTGTGTTAGCGCCACAATTTGATCGGCCATGACTTGATTCTGCTGAAGCAGATTCGTGGAAATCATACTTAATTCAGTCTGTAACACAAAAAGACAAAAGCGCAAACGCACATAGTGAAGTTTGT